>PPOZ03000016.1:0-188242 GCA_003708715.3 [Candida] wancherniae | reverse complement strand
GCCACCGGCCCCTGGCCGCCGCCGCCGCCGCCGCCACGGCCGCCGCTGTGGCCGGTGCCAGGGCCGATCCCGGAGGTACGGGTTTCTGCGGCGCCGTCGCTGGTGCCTGCGTTTCGCGGAAGCCGCGCCGCCCGCAGCGCAGCCCGCACCGTTTCTCCAGCGACGCGTTCCCGGAACGGCAGGCCGCACCGCGCGCTACACCTATAGGCAAGATAGAGCGATGCGGCAACGCAACCCCACGCTTCCAGGCGTATAAATAAGGTGATTCCCACGTTGTCCACGCAGCACATACCGCATTTTCCAATGTCCATTTCCTCGGCCACCGCGCAAAAGTACGAGTCGGAGTACTCCGCCCACAACTACCACCCCTTGCCCGTGGTGTTCCACAAGGCGCAGGGCGCCCACGTCTGGGACCCTGAGGGCAAGCACTACTTGGACTTCTTGTCCGCGTACTCCGCGGTCAACCAGGGCCACTGCCACCCCAAGATCATCAAGGCGTTGGTGGAGCAGGCGTCGCAGTTGACGTTGTGCTCGCGCGCCTTCTCGTCCGACGTGTTCGGCGAGTACGCCAAGTACATCACCGAGTACTTCGGCTACGAGATGGTGTTGCCCATGAACACGGGCGCCGAGGCCGTGGAGAGCGGCTTGAAGTTGGCCCGCAGATGGGGCTACTTGAAGAAGGGCATCAAGGAGGACGAGGCCATCATCCTCTCCGCGGTCGACAACTTCCACGGCCGCACCTTGGGCATCATCTCCATGTCCACGGACCTGGACGCCACCACCAGCTTCGGGCCCTACTTGAAGGGCGTGGGCCCGCAGATCCCCGGCGAGCCCGAGGGCACGCTCGTGCGCTACGGTGTGCTCGAGGACATCGAGAAGGCGTTCCGCAACGCCGGCGACAAGATCGCCGCCGTGTTGTTGGAGCCCATCCAGGGCGAGGCCGGCATTGTGGTGCCCCCCAAGGACTACTTCACCAAGGTCCAGGCCTTGTGCAAGAAGCACAACGTGTTGTTGATCTGCGACGAGATCCAGACCGGCGTGGCCAGAACAGGCAAGATGTTGTGCTACGAGCACTACGAGAACGTCAAGCCCGACATTGTGCTCTTGGGCAAGGCCGTGTCCGGCGGCGTGTACCCGGTCTCGGCCGTCTTGTCCTCCAAGGAGATCATGTTGACCTTAACACCGGGCTCCCACGGCTCCACCTACGGCGGTAACCCCTTGGCGTGCAAGGTGGCCATCGCCGCCTTGCAGGTTGTCAAGGACGAGGACTTGGTGGGCAGGGCCCAGAAGTTGGGCGAGGTGTTGCGCTCCAAGTTGGAGGACTTGCAGAAGAGCTCCGGCGGCATCATCTCCGAGGTCCGCGGCAAGGGCTTGTTGTCTGCCATCGTCATCGACGCCTCCAAGGCCAACGGCAGAACCGCATGGGACCTTTGCTTGTTGATGAAGGACCTCGGCGTGTTGGCCAAGCCCACGCACGACCACATCATCAGATTGGCTCCTCCTCTCGTGATCTCCGAGGAGGACTTGTTGAAGGGTGTCGACGCCATCAAGGAGGCCTTGGAGAAGTTGCCAACTGCTCCGCACGCAGCCCACTAAATGTACATATATGAAACACATGGGCACTAAAATCTACATATGATCAAACACACGGGCAATAAAACTACACGCTAGTCTCGGTTTAATGCTAGTATTCTAAGGGTATTATGTATTTGGTTTAATGCTAACTCCACTCACTGCTCTTCATCGTCGTCACGACGCCCGTGGTCGATGTGGCCCAATGCGGCTAGTCTTCTTGCCCTCTCAACCTCAGTCTCCTCCGGCAAGTCCGAGCTCTCCTCCGAATCTGCTTCCTGGGACTCTTCCTCGTCCACCGCAGATGGCCTTCTCTCCAACAAAGTCTCTGGGACGGCTGGCGCAGCAGAAGCGCGGGGTGCCTCTGCTCCCAGCTTGCCTTCTTTCTTCATGCGCATCATCGACAACGCCTTGTCAACCAACGATCCCGACCTCTGCCTGGTCTTGGTTGAGGTGTGTTTGTTCAACCGGTACCGTCTGACGATGTCTCCGTCGGCATTCTCAATCACCAACAAATTGTCAACTTGATGTGCAAAGTACTGTTTGCCCGAGCCACCCTTTTTGACCATGGGCTTGCGGCCAGAGATGGTTCTCGAGAGCTTCTTGCTAAATGACTCGTTATCAGATCTATCTGACGAGTGCGAGCCTTTGTCTGAAAGCATAGAGAACTCCGACATGTGCCTGCGCAAAGAGCCCATGGAATGCAAACTGACCTCTTCGCCATCGGAAGCAGTCTTCTTTTTGGCCTTGCTCTTGTCTTCTGCGGGATCATCATCATCTCTTGCCAACTGGACATTGTCGACAACCTCTCCGTGCTCGTCCTCGAATATGATATTCCTGCCCTCTTCGTAGATTGTGCCTGAGTTACTGTCAATGTGTCTGACTGGCTCCTGCTGGGGCTTCTCACGAGAAGGTGGGGCCTCTGTCTTCTTTACAGGAGTAGCGTTGGTCTCGGAGCTCTCGGAGTTGATGGAAGCCTGCTCGCCCTCGGAAACTTCGCCCTCGGAAGGAGCCGTAGATGCGCTCTTGCCGAGTTGAAGAAACTCGGTCTGTGGCCGCTGTCTTTCCGCTGTAGAATTGGTGGTGAGACGGTCGTTTCTTTTGTGTTTTGCTCTCTTGGCTCTCTTTCGTCTTGCTCCGCCAGCCGGCCTGACCTTAATACCAGAAGTTTCGATAGTGTTTGACTGCAGAAGCGGTACATCGTGGGTCGTTTCCAGCTCCAGGTTCTTTTCGTTCTGGGCGGAGTCAATTCTGTGCAAGGAGAAGGACGTGGAAGTCTGCTCCAATTTTTGCAACCGCGACATCCAGGAGGAGCCCTGCTCTTGGGTGTTTGTGGCAGTGAAGGACATGGTGAACGTCATTCTGTTCAAGCGTTTACCCAAAGTCATCACAGCAACAGAGGAGCCGTGGACGATGATGGAAACGATGACGACAAAAGTGACGATCGGCCAGATGACGCGAAGAAGCTGGTAGTGGGGCAGGCCCTCTTCGGGAAGCTCAGCGAGCGGCGTCTCCTCTGTAGTGTAGTGACTTTCGAGATGGCTGCGGGCGGTGATGGCAGCAAAAATAGCCCCCACGCCAATTGGGCCGAAATGGCCACAGAAAAGCGCCTCTCTCCAAGTCTTGATGTCAGGTGTGAAGGGCTTGAGCGCCATGACGGCAGGGATTCTCCGCAAAAAGATCACCACAACCGCGAGAACGATCAACCTCCACACGTCGAGGCCCAAGCTGGGCGCGTTGAAGTCGTCCCACGGCACAATGGCACCGAAGTACACGAAAAACGCCAAGTTCAAGATCAAGTCAATGACGGTGGAGACGTGGGACTCTTCGGTCTTCTTAGCGAAGTCACCGTTCCAGCCGAACGCCGTTCCGGCCGCGAAGGACACCAAGAGGTCGTCCACGCCGAGCATCGAGCCAATGCCGGCGGAGTTAAAGGCCAAAAACACAAAGAACGCGAGGAACGACTCGCGGTCGATCAAGGCCTTGCGCTCGGCGAAAGTGACGGCCTTGCGCAACACGTAGCCGATGACGGTGCCCAAGATGACGCCAAAAATGCACTCGTACAAGATGGTGAGGCAGAAGAAGTCCTTGACGATCTCGCCGGCGTGGCCCAGGTGCACGATCAAGTACAAGGACAAGAAGATGAAGGGAAAGGCCATGCCGTCGTTGCAGCCGGACTCAGCGGACAAGATGTTCCGCAAATGGCCGGGCACACGCTCGGCGAACTTGCCCTTGCCCACCACGGCCGCGGCCAAGACCGGGTCGGTGGCCGTGATGCACGCAGACACCAAGAGTGCCGAGGGGAAGTCGAAGTGCGGGATGAGCGCCCAGAGGAACAAGCCCACGGTCAACCAGCCTGCGGTCATGACCGGGCCGAGAAGGATGAACACGGAGAGCACATGCTTCTTCATGTACTTGCGGGGCAACTCGACGGCCACGGCCACAATCTGGATGCACAAGACTATGCGGCTGATCTCCAAGGTCAAGCTGTCGCTGTTGCCCCAGCTGAGCGGATCGAACCACCCGAGACAGTGCGGGCCGAGGATGAGGCCGGCGATGGTGGCGACGGTAGCCTCGCCGATGTACAAGCGCTCCTTGACAAAGAGCGAGAAGAGCGAGAAGAGCGTGCTGAAGAGGCCGATACACGCATATGCAACATGAGATTTTGAAACCTGAGGTTAGTAGCTGGGGGTGGAGAAGGGTCCTGGAGCGAGTCTGGGGTAGCTGGCCGGGCAGCCGGAACGGACGGAAACCGGTCGGACCGCCAAGAGGGCCGAGGGCTGCCTCGAGGGAGCCTTGGCGGCCGGCCAAGACCCGGCAGCATCTCGGCGCTGGGCTCTGTTGCGTCGTGGGGCCCGGCGGAGCGGCTGGCACGGCTGACAGCATAGCACAATAACACACAGGCACGGCGGCGGCGGGGCCAAGAAGCGGCCGGGGCGGGCGCCCGGCGGCCCGGCGGGTGCGTGGGCGGATCAACATACCTCTAGCTGTTCCCACATTTCTTAGCAAGGATACATAAAAGTAGCACACAGCGATGGGGGCCGAGATATAGCGATATGGCCATAGGCAGGAGCACGGTGCGCACAGCGCCCAGAAAACTGATAGAGCGAGAGTAAGGCCAGGTCGCGGGATGCAGGCGATGCGTACTCGAGCCGCCTAATCCGAGAGCTTTCTTGCTTTTGCGGTCGGAATTGCGCAGCGGAGCAGAGGCAGCCCGCCGCGGCCGTTCTGGGGCAGATCCTCGGAGCACCGCGAGAATGTCCGAGCGTGAGCAGCCCAGGCGGGCATGTAGTAGGCGAGCGTAAGTGTGGAGAGCGCACCAGAGCACAAACAATAGAGCCACAAGGGAAGTCCAGCGCCCGCAAAGGACAGCACAAAAGGCCACAGGCGCCACAAACAGCAGAACAGAAAGGCCCACGCGCAACAACAGGCCACGCAAATGACCCGGAACGGCACAAGCGCCCCCAGCAGCGGGATGTGGGTCATCGGCTACGGCTCGCTCATCTTCAAGCCGCCGCCGCTCTGCGCGTTCAAGGTCACCGGCTACATCCAGGGCTACGTGCGCCGGTTCTGGCAGTCGTCGCTGGACCACCGCGGCACGCCGGAGGCGCCGGGCCGCGTCGCCAACCTCATCTCGCACGAGGACCTCGTGTCGCACCCACAGTTCGGCAACTCCTTGCACTTCTACGAGGTGGCGGGCCGCGGCACCAGCCGCCACGACGTGCGGGTGCACGAGAAGCCGATCGCGGAGCTCCAGGACGACGACTTGCGCGTGTGGGGCGTGGCGTACTACGTCAAGCCCGAGCACGTTGCGACGGTGCGGGAGTACTTGGACGAGCGGGAGAAAAACGGCTACACCGTGCACACGGTGCACTTCCACGTGGACGCCGTGCCCGACGAGGACGCGGACGCGCTCGACGTGCTCTCGGCGTTGCCGCGGGCCCAGGACGGCCGCCTCGTCATCGAGTCCACCATCTACATCGGCACCGTGGACAACGAGGCGTTTGTGGGGCCCGAGAGCATCGAGCAGACCGCCAGCGTGGTGAGCGAGAGCCAGGGCCCCAGCGGCGGCAACTTCGAGTACTTGCACCTGCTCAACTGCGCCATGCGTACGCTCGGGTCCGACCTGCGCTCGGTGGACGGGTACTTGGAGGCGCTCACGCTCTTGTCGTCCAGGAAATAACAAAAGTAATACATAGAAGCCACCATAAACCGGAGTAAGCAACTGTAAAACGTGCCTGTTGAGTTTGTGTACAAAAAAGAAATCTCCCGGGGGTGAGTCGAACACCCGATCTCAAGATAACAATATCCATTACAGTCTCGCGCCTTAGCCAGCTTGGCCACCGAGAGGATTTCTAAGAGCATCATTTTTAAGGGGGATATACAATTAGTCGCCCGTAAAACAATTTTAGCGGAAAAGACACGCTAGTGCTTAGAAAATGTTATGCCATTGCAAGTATGTGTGGAAAAAGAGGAGGGGCTCGAAGTAAAATAGAGAAACGGCAGTAGGGACAGATTTATTCTAGTATATCTCGCATTTCGCCAGGGGCCTAATGGCTCGTTTCTTCACTTAAAAGGCTTTGATAACTATATGGTTTGAAAAGCAAGCTATTGCTAAATAGCTGTATGTTACATAGTACTTCGTTGAGCACTAAAATGTTATGCACCGACCGTGCCGGTGTCGACCGTGCGACATGCCTTCCTAAACTTTCTCTTCCACAGTCTGTCCTCTCACTCCCCTCTTTCGGAACATTCCTTAACCATTGGAGAACGGATGGAACGCTTTTGCTCTCTCCCAGAACCTGTGCCACGGGGTCGAGAGCTATGAACACGTGCTTCACTACTGGTCGTGATTCCGAACGGCATTTTCCGAACTAAGCAAAGTGGTCCAATGAATGTGTGCAAAGTGATCCAGTGAAGATGTGAGCCAAGTCAGCAACTAAGTGCAAAGGCTTTAAAGGCCCAAGACTCGTCGAAGTTTCACGCTTCGAGCCCTCCTTATCTGAGTGCGCAGAATTTCGCAGCCTTCGTGCAGCCAAGTTTGCACCCATTCGCATTAAGAGTGACTCACGAGGCTATAAGCGACCTACATCTATCCTACCATTTGTAGGAGAGCGGAGTCATGCCTGGTAAACATGGGCCCTTTGCACTGATTCTCGACAGAACCAAGTAAGCATGGCTTCAATGCTTACTTTATCGCACTTTGCAAAAAAAAAAAAAGAATATCTGGGCACGGCGACCGACCCTATTTGTGTCTGAGCTCACTCGCGGCCTACCAAATTCTATTCGTATCACCACTTTTGTCTTTGAAACACGAAGACAGACGAAGAAATAACACTGAATCGGGACTTTCAAGCCTAAAGACATTGTAAGACATTAACTCACTGTATTTCTTCTATGGCCCGGGAAATGAACTTCATTCTCAGAAAGAGGTTTGCACCCAAGCCTGAGGGGACACCCTCCACCAACGGGAACCACAAAATGGCTCCCGCCGCCACGGACATTCCAGCCTTCAAAAAGGCCGGCCAATCCAGCAACAGTCCCTCAAGGGAAAGGACTTTCGGCCAAGCAGCCTGCAAGCCCATCAGGGAAATCTGCTCTTGGATTAACAAGCATTGTGCACAAAAGATACTTAGAGCCAAATCAAGGTCTACCTCCTCTTTTGAACGGTTTACCGGCAAGCTTTACACAAGGAAGCACGAGCAGCAGACCGACTCCACTACCGTCCAGTGGGAGGAAGCGTCGGCCATCCAGGAAGCCAACTCCGGCAACACCTTACTCTACAACGGTAAAGTTATCACCCAGCACTTTGATTTCAAAACTTACGGCGAGTTTGAATTCTTCAGCTCTGGGTTGCACCAAGTCGACAACTCTAGACTAGAGACTCCGTTCCACTGCTCCCCTGGTCCTTGGAACACAGAGCACAATGACGCACATGCTGTGGACGCTTCATCAGTAAACACTTTGACACCTTCTTTGTCTGACGGGTCCAAAATTTTAGCTGCCGCCGGCGCCACGGTAGATAAGATTTACACCTTTGTCAGCGAGAAGTTGCCAGAGAGTTCTGATGAAGATGTCCCAGAAACTTTGAACGACAAAGATTCTAGCCTTGACAATATCGAGGAAATCACCGAGTCCGCGGAGTTGACCTCCACGGAGAACTTTTCCCACGAAGACATCAGCATCACAAAGACTATTTACCAGTTTAAACCCGAAGAGACTCTTTTCAAGTCGCCAAACTCGGTTGAGACCTTCACAGACGATACTAACATTCTGTTCACAAAAACATCACCCATAAAATTGCAAGTCGAGTTTAGAGACTCCACTGAGACAGTTGCATCTATCGCTTCAGACAGCAACCAGCCTAGTATTGCCAAGCTCTCTGCACTTGAGGAGTTTGGGCTTAGTTCGATCTGCCCCATCGGAATTAGCGAGAAAGTCGTGTTTCCAGAGGTTTTGGGCGATTTTGAGCTGCCCAAGCAAACTCAAGCCGACAGTGAGAACGGCGAGCCTAAGATCTGGTTATGCGACGAGAACGAGGAGAGCTGGCAAGACCTTCAAGGCGATGAATGGGACGAAATTGAGGAGGTTTACGCTGGCAACTTTTCTTTCTCTCACAAGGACGAAGCGATTACTATCTCCCAGCTTGAGAAGGAGGAGCTGGCCTGCGCTTCAACAACAGCATTGGGCTGCGAGATCCAATGTGAGGCTGCTGAAGTTACAGAACTTCGGAGAAGCTTTTTGCTCGAAATTCATGACCAGAGTGCAATTGACAGGTTTTTGTGTTTTAACTCTCACGAGATCGACGCCGTCTCAGAAAATTCATATGAAGATGATAGGGAATACATTGACAACAGCACCTTGTGGGATCTTCTTTCGATGAGTGAAGATCTCGACAATGAGTTGTTTTTGGACGGCCTAATCGATGACCAGGACTATGGCTTCATTCGCATTGCCAGGCAACAAATAGCAAATGTCAGTGAACTAGCGGATGTTGCAATTATGGTCGCCGAGAACACAGAGGAAGAGGAAGAGGTGCCTCAAGACTTCAACCGCAGGAGATCCGTGAGCTTTAGGCCACCCGAGTCTTTGGGACATGTTTTGGAGTACAAAAAGGACGATTCTCCTAAAAAAGTCAGAAAGCACACCGGGATGAATTTAGGACGGACAGAAAGCATCTTGAAGAAGCCAAAGGTCAGAGAGACTAGCCATTTTCTTGCTGCATATCAATTGCATGCACCTACCAGCGACAATGAGCGCCAAAAATTGGAGTTCAGGTTGTGGGAAATGATCGAAGGGATCCAAGCAGCTCTCGAAGACCTCGTTTGTCTATCAGAGGCCACTTGCTTGAAAGAAGTGCTAGACCGCTTTGCAATGGCCTTCGAATTTGCCGGCACCAAATTCGCTAAGGCGACCACGCGTCAAATGATTGAGTTCAGATGCTGGCTGGCTGAGGTTCGTAAAGCTGCCAACGCCGCCTTGAGCTTCATTTGCGGCATTTCCAACGAGTATGTTTCACTCCTCCACTGCATTGACGAGAACGATAAGTCTTCACAATCTGTGGATGGTCTTGCGAGCAAAGTAGTGACTATTCTTACCTCAGTCTCCACAGTTACATTGATGTTGAACGAAATACAAGAGGCTATCTCGTTTGTGAGTCTGGGACTACACGAATACACCAGTGGATTGACCGGATACGCCTTGACAACCCAAATGACAAGGTTCAAGTTGTTGGAGATGTTTGACGATCTTTGCCGAACCTGCCACAATGAACACAGCGTTGCCGTCGCCGCAGACTACATTGGATATCAAAAATACGTTGCGGACACCCGGTTCTTGAGTGAAATCGAGACCATGGACTTCGAAGGTGGCTTTGAACGTGAGTTGCAGTCGTTACAAAACGCACATGACGTCGTGAAGTCTGCCCAATTAGACGTCGAAACTCGCACAAGAAAGATCATGGTCCGCTTGGTTGAATTCAAGTCCAAGATTGATAGCTTCACACGGAGTATCTCCCGAGGCACTGCAACGTAAAGTGGTGACAGCTACTCGACATGGATGATGCAAGATGTAATCATGTCCACCCCAAAGCATCATAAACAACATTGCACGATATTATCCTTGTCATCAGCGTATCAGTGCAAGAAACCGAGAAGTCCCTCGTTCTATGCCTACCACATTGATTGTACTACTTGCAAGAATGCTTCCAGTTCTTCATTAGTATATTAGAAGAATATTCCTGATGATATAAACATGTTCGATACCCATATGCTTTGGCAAGAAGCCAAATCCAATGATCCGGTTCAGGCTAGAATTCTGCCAACTCTTTTCCGCCCATCTCCAATAGATTGCCGAGACGTGTGATTTCAAACTGGGCCTTCCCAAACTCTCCCTGGTTGATGTAATCTCTTACCATAGGGAACGTGTTCCATTGGTAGGAGTCTTTGGGCTCGAGTGGCGCCTCGTATGGTAAGCCAAAAAGATAGTTGAGGTACCCAGCGCGATGTGGCCTCTCCCCCTGGACCACGAACAAGCTGTTGAACGTGACCATGATACTATTGACAGAGCGTCTTGTGCTAGCCAACATCACAGGCTCGAGAGATGACGAAGACTTGATGAAATCATTCCACTCCTTACGGAACTCCTCAAGAAATTTGGTACCCTGTTCGAGCCGTTCAATGCCCCGTGTTAACCCATCAAAGTCCATTTGTGGTACGGCGTCAGATCGTTGCAGCTCGATTGCGTCTTTGCAGAACTTGTGAAGATCTTGGTTGTACGTCTTCAAGTGACTGCTTAAAGTGTTAAAGTTCAATGGTATCAATGGTTCCTCGGCTAACCTCAAGCCGAGTCTGGCGAGAAGCTCCACTAGCGCAATATGGTGTTGCATCAGTGAGTCACCATGTTTCTCAAAATTGGAAAACGAGTCTAGGCACGAGTGCTTTGGGTACTTCCCATCTTCAGCTCTGAACCCGATGTCCATGGATGGCATGTTCAAAAGATTGATAAACGGCAAGTAGTCTCTGTTCTCTGTGAGATTGTTCGATATATCGTCTTTTCCGTTGTTTTGTTCTTTGAAAAAATCATAGAGGGACTGTTTTGGTTTTCCTTTCTTGCCCCCTGGAGCTTGGACTTTCTTCATTTCCTCCCGAATGATATCATGCAACAATGGGTTTGCCTCCACATTTAATGAGCTTCCGACATAAATATCGCTCACGTCGATATAGACATAACCCTCTTGTTGTAACTCCACCTTCCGGTTTTCCACCCATTCCGTTGAGCCTGCTAAGTTATACTCACTGGCATCGAAAGAAACAAAATAGAGAGACCTCGCTGGAGTCCAGTCGTACCTCCTCTGCAAAGATGTGAAGGCCTTTGCGAGTTCAAGCAAGACCGCAGTGCCACTGGCCGCAGTAGATGCTCCATAGCAAACAGAGTCTCTGGCGGCACCGAAAATCACCCCCAAACCGACCTGTTCTCTGCCAGGTATTGATCCCACAACATCCCAGATGGAATGCGTGGACCTTTCTTCTTGGCTTACCCGAAGCTTGAGTTTTGTCTCTGTGGTAGAAGAACCGGACCACATTCCGTCGCCGAAATCGACTCCCTGTGATTTGAGGCTGTCGACGAGCTTCTTTCCGTCCCTGCACGAAACGGGAAGGCAGGGGATTTTGGCCGTCAGGGCAGACTTTTCCCACGGGAGGCGATCCACATAGGAGTCTTGGGAGGACCATCCCGGCGTGAGCACATCGCCGGGACTGTGTCTCGTGAGACCCACGTTCTTCTTTTGGATCACGTCATCGTGCTTTTTGCCGGCCCACTCGATTTCGGGGGTAATGAACACCACGGCGACTGCGCCGAGCTGGTGTGCCATGGCCACCTTATTGGGCTCGGGGTAGTTGCCGCCATAGCGTAGAAGGAGCACCGCACCTTTCAAGTCAACGCCAGCATCCAGGAGTTTATCAAAGTCTTTCGCAAGCCCAAAGTTGGCATACACGTAGCGGGCGTGGATCTCGCCTTTGGAAGCCGGCGAGTCCGGGCAGAAGGCTAGGTTCTGCATGTCTTTGCCGGGGCCCTCGTAGAGGGTGGCGGAGAAGGAGCCGTCGTCGAGCTTCAAGTAGGTGCCGTCGGCCTTGGGGAAGTTGAGGAATGTGTCGAACTCGTGGAAGTCGATGGAGTCGACGCCGTTGTTGGAGTAGTAGCTCTCCACGTACCGCGCCAACGCCAAGTCCCCCGTGGAACCAGCCAAGTGGGGCATGGATGAGAGGTACTCGACGTTTTCCTTCAAGGTCTTGGCGTCGATGTAGTGCCTCAAGGAGTCGCCGAGCATGTCGACGTCGTAGAACTTGCCAGTGGAGAACGTGCCGCCGCTCGCGCCGTTGATGCCCTCGCTGCGCTCGCTGAAGCTCACACCGTACATCAAAAGCACAACGAAAAACACGTAGAGCAAGCGCTTGACCACCAACGGGTTGCCGAGCTTGGAGATGTTGTGCTCGTAGAGCCCGTCGATGTAGCGGTACGCGTATAGGAGCGGCCCCAATAGATGCATGAGCGGGCCGCCCACACGGTCCTTGAATGCAAAGAATGTGCGCTTCAGCGTGAACGCTAGCCGGCTGAAGAAGGAGTCCCGCTTCAACGGCTGGTAGACGTCCTGGTCGTCGATCTCGAACTCCTCGAGCGGCGAGGCCTCGAGCAGCTCCCGCGAGAACTCGTCAGGATACTCGTATGCTGGTGGGAGCGAAGGCAAAGTGCCGCCAGACAGCGGTGAGCCTTGGGTCATGATGTGAGTTAACGAAGGGCGGCTAGGCGGAAAAGCAGATGCAGTGGGACAAATCCGTTCTCAGTTGTATTGCTCAGTGGTTGTCCTTGCCGCTTTCTGCGTGTTGTCCTCTCTCCTTCACGCCTCGTAAGCAGGCGCAGGTGGCCTGGTACTGGCGCGTCACGTGACGCGCCAACCGGGCAGGGCGGTGGCGGCCTTCTTCAGCGCTGGAACTATTTAGTCTAGCAGCGCGTCTACAGCACCGCTCGGGTCTGAGTCTTAGGTCCTCCGTCCTGTAGCAGATTTGTTTGTTTGTTTTATTCGGATTGGCTAGTTTTGCCGCAGCTCGCAAGAAACACGCAATGTTGCGAACACCCTCCAGGTAGCAAACTGCAAAACAAGAATACAAGAAACGACGAGCCCAAAGAACCACCTTCGTTTTCAAGCAGTCGCTCCGCAAGCCTCACTGCGTCCACGTAGGCCGCCCGGCCAGGCCCGACACCGGACCTGAAGTCGATGTCCTGCAGACAGCGCACAACGTGCCGTCTCATCAGCTAGTAGCTCCACCATCACTACGCTGTGGACCCACGGAAGAGCATACCGGGGCCTACTGCACGCGACGCTCTTACTGATACCAGCAGATTCGTTCCTTTGTACCGCCTCGCAACATGCCTGTGGTGCTGCGACCATGAGCACAATTAACCAACCATCAGGCGAAAGCACCAAGAGCAAGAGCAAGAGCAAGAGGAAGAACGTCCGGATCCCGCGCAATGACGATATTGCCGAGCACTTCGAGCAGCAGATCAAGGCGAACAAGCGCGTGACGGGCGGCAGCTCGCGCAAGAACCAGATCTCCATCAACCACTTGATGGAGTTCCAGCTGTACCGGGACCTGCCGGAGTACACCGAGCGGCACCAGAGAGCACGGCGCCCATCGTCCGGACGGCTGCGCCAGGCCCGGCCCAGGCTTCATTTGCATGGCATGCGCTTCATCAACGTCAACTACAAGTTTGTCGTGGACCACCGCAAGCAATACAGCGCGCAGCAGCTCGACCCCAACGTGCCCGTGGACCCGCAGGATATCATGCGGATCATCGTGCCCAAGGGCAACGCGTGCCCCATCTGCCTCTCGGAGGAGTTGGTGGCGCCGCGCATGATCACGTCGTGCGGCCACATCTTGTGCTTGCCGTGCCTCCTCTCGCTTCTCGAGAGCGAGGTGCCCACCAACATGAAGAAGGAGAGCAAGGTCATCGTGGAGAAGTACAACGACTGCCCGTTGTGCGGCTCCGTCATCCGCAAGCGCGAGATCAAGCCCGTGCAGGTGGACAGCGTGGACGAGCGCTTCGAGGTGCCGAAGGTCAACGACCAGGTGGTGTTGACGCTAATGTCGCGGCGGGCGTCTTGCATTGTGCCGAGTCCGCGGTGGAGCGAGGCGGAGCGGTCGGTGGAGCTGTTCCCGTGGGCCAGCGAGTCGGGCCCGGACGCCAACCAGTACCTGCGCTTCTTCAAGGCAGACTTTGCGTTTTTGACGCAGATGTACGAGCGCGAGAAGGCGGATCTCGCCGCGGCCCAGCAAGCCGACCACGAGCTCTACGGCGACGACGGCAAGTACTACAAGCTCGCCATCAAGGCGATAGACGAGGACCTTGCGCAGTGGAGCGCGAAGTACCTCACGGACGACGGGCTGGAGCGCGAGCAGCAGCCCGAAACAAAAAACCACGAGCACCAGACCCCACAGACCACGTTTTACTACTACCAGACAGGCTTCCGCGCAGCGTCCACCTACGTTCTCTCGCCTTTGGACATGAAGGTGATGAAGTACAGCTACAACCAGGACTACACGCAGATGCCGGACTCGGTGATTGCCAAGGTGGAGAACATCACGTACGAGGAGCTCAGCTCCGAGACCACCGCCAGCAAGTACAAGTACCTCTCGCACCTCCCGCTGGGCACGTCCGTGGGGTTTCTCGAGTGCGACTGGAGAGACAACGAGTACATATCCAAGGAGCTGTGGGCCACGTTCCAGAGCAGTCTCCAGAAGAGAAGCCGGGCCACGTCGAAAAAGCACCACAGGGAAGAGAAAGACCGCCAACGCGCCATCAGCGAGGGCGAGCGGCGCGCGAGAGAGTACATAGAGCGAGAGAACAACGGCGGCGGAGAGTCCTGGAGACACGACTCCCATGACTGGATGCACACGCCTTCGCTCGGCAGCTTGTCCATCACGGACCACAGAGAGCTCCCTGTGCTCTCAGGGACGGCGGCCTCCGAGTCCGCAAGCAACAGCTCGGGGGCCTCGGACCACGAGAATGGCGCCGCGGCTCCTACGCAGAGGTCTGTCTGGGGCTTGCAGATCCCGAAGTCCGAGGCGCAGAGCGTCGACCAGGACGCCCTCGAGGACCTGTGGGACGCCGAGGAGATGATCCGCCGTGCGAAAGAAGAGGCACAGCGCATCGAGGCCGAGCAGGGCACGGGCAAAAAGAAGAAGAAGAAAAAGCTAATTCTTCTCTCGTCATAAGCACAAACATGCACTTGTATAAATACACGAACGATGAGAAACTTATTTCCATAGTTACAAGCTCTAGCGTATTCTCGTTCTCGCTCTTGCGAGCCGTTATACTTTCTAGACAGGAGCACTACGCGCAACAGAACCAGCCACGAGAGCATACCCAAGCAGCATGGGCAAAAAAGTCAACTTGAAGTACGTGAGGCATTGAAACAATAGGTGTGATCCCTACTAACATACCAGCTCGGTCGTCGAGTTAAGAACCGCCACGGACGAGTTCCTCCCCGAGGCGTTCCTGCGGTTGGGCTACGAAGAGTCCTTCACGCTTACCGACTTGAAGCTCGGCCTCGGCTTGGTGACCGTGGCCATTGCGGGCTTTTTGTACTGGTTGGAGAAAAAGGCGTCGTTCAAGGACAGCTACTACGTGATCGTGGCGCTGATTGGCGTGTACGCTGCGGTGTCCGGGGTGTTGTTGTACCTCACCAAGAGCAAGAAGTACAAGGACACCAAGTACGTCGGGCTCGACAGCCAGCAGCACAAGATCTCCGTGCAGACGCTGGCGGAGCCGTTCGAGCCGGTGTACAAGGTCCGGGTCGTGTTTGACGACCGGCACGACGGCGCCATCGCCGCGGATGTGCTGTTCACGCAGTTCTTCGACTCGTTTGGGTATCTTGTGGAGCAGAACGTGGTGGATTTCGTGGGCGGCCTTTTGAAGAAGAAGCTGCAGTGAGTGTCCGGCTAGTTTATAGTGTGTGTATACGAGGCAGTGTATGTAATAGTGTGCCTATGTTGGTTATGCCGTGTATGTCTATGGTCTATTGGTGGGGACGGCCCCCCGTGTCTTTGATTCGCTGGCGTCAGCAATGTGCTCGTCCATCTGCGAAAAGCGGCGGCACGCCTGCGCCACCACCCACGGCAACACCTTCACGATGGGCATGAAGTTGGCGTACAACGGCTCGCACATGACGCCGGCCTCGCCGCGGCTCACCTTGCGCATGACGGCCTGGGAAAGGGCGACGTGGCTCACCATCGGTGCAAAGAACTGCCGCCGTGGCTCCACGTCGCGGAACATGTCGCTGGTCAACTGGCCCGGGAGCACCAAAAGCATGCGGATGGACGGGTAGTCGCGTAGCTCTTGCGCCACGCACTCGTGGATCTGCGCCTGGGCGGCCTTGGACGCCGAGTACGCCAGCAAGTTGCGCGGGCCAAGCACGCCTAGCACGGACGACACCGTGACCACCGAGAGCCGGCGGCCGGGGCGCGTCTTGATGTGGTTGGCGACAACCCTGCGCAAAATGGCCGCCGGCGCCAACGCATTCACTTGCAACGCGTGCCTCACGGCCGCGGTGCCCACGTTGAGCAAGGACCCGCTCTCCCGCACGCCGGCGTTGTTGATCACAACGCTCACGGCACTGTTCTCGCGCTCGCATTGCGCCAAAACGGCCTCGACCGCGCCATCGACCGCACCCTCCGACGCCACGTCACAGCGGTGGTAGACCACCGAACTGCCAAAGCTGTACCTGGGCTCCGTGATGTCCAACACATGCACGCGGCGCACGCGGTACGTGAACACAAGCAGCTTCACCATCTCTAGCCCGAGCCCGCTCAGGCCGCCGGTCACGATGGCCACGTCGTCTTCGCCGAGAGGCGCCCACGCGCCACAGGGTAGTTTCAGCGCCGTGTTGACCACCGCTAGCACGTCCATGGCGAACAACGTGCAGTAGGAAAGCACGTACGGCCATCTGAACCGGGTAAGAATGCTGATGGGTTAGTACGGAGAAGCAAGCGAGGGAGCGCTGGCACATACCATAGGAGAAAGAGGCCGGCGTACGCCCATATTCGGTGCTCCACGGCCTGCCGGACAATGGTGTCGATGCTCATGCCGGTTCTATTCCGGTAAGTCTTCGGCACTCGGTAGGTTCGCTAGGCCGAACTTTCGCAGTCGCGCACTCAGACTAAAGTATGGGGAAACGGCAGAGGAAGAGTGAAGGGAAAAAAGGGAAGAAAAGGGAGGAAGAGGGAGTAAAAGAGAGCAAAAAGAAAACTAGAGCAAAAGCAAGTACTAGGGTATGCAATTTTTATGTCGTGCTGGCGTCTGTCCTGTTGGCCACGTCAAAGCCGTATCCACGCGCGATGCCCAGAGTGCCCTCCTCCACCTCCGCGCCGTCGTCGTCGTCGTCGCCGTCCTGCCTGTCACTGCCCAAGCCCGTCCAGTGCCGCGTCTGTAGATACGAGGCCGCGGTGGACACCGTGTTGCGGAGCGCCACGTGGCCCGAGAGCTTGTTGACCAAGGCCCGGCCCTCGGAGGTACCCGCCTCGGAGCTGGCCGGCTCTGTCTCGTCCTCGGCCAGCGTCACCTGCAAGTGCTGCAAGCGCCGCAACGGGCGCGCGGTGCTGACGTACTGGCCGGTGACGGGGTTGAACTCGGGCTCGTCGTCGGACTCGGCGCCGTTCTCGCCGGCCTCGTCCGCCTCCTCCGCGTTCTCACACATGTCGGCAATGACCGCCCGGAAGTCCGTGACCCACTTGCCCGTCCACGTGAACTCGTCGCCGATGGCTAGTAGGAGCTCGTACGGCGTGACGATGGGCTTGTAGAACTCGCTGGTGTGGTCCAAGATGATGCCCTGGTGGTCGCACCCCAACACGCACCAGAGGTCCACCGCATCGAAGTTGGCGAGCTTGGCCACGTTGGGCTTGCCCACCACGAAGATGTAGTGCTTCTTGCCCGCGGCCACGACCCGCTTGGCGACCGCGTTGATCAACTGCCGCGTGTTGGCCAACGAGAGCGTGTTGACCAAGATGCCGATGGTGCCCGCGGCCCGCGCCATGTGCATGTACCTGTAGCGCCGCATCAAGTTCGGGAACGGGCCCTGGCTGACCTTGCCGTCGTGGAACACGGAGACAGAGGCGAACTTCGTCGTCAACTGGAGGAGCCGTGGCGCCTCCGGCCGCCCGAGGTGGAAGAGCTCATACTCCGCAAGCACCGCGTCGGGCTCCGCTTCCGCGTCGTCCAGGGCAGCGACGCCGCTGAACACTCTGCCGAGCGATGTAAGCGCTCCTTCGGCCGGGGCAGGCGCCCTCCCGCCGATCACGGTCACGTTCCCCTGCGGAGCGGCCAACTCGCCCACCACGATTTTGTACTCCGGAAGCTGCGCCGCCAAGAGCGGGAGCACGCCCGTGTGCGGCGCGTCCGCCATAAGCGCAATGCCCTTCTCGGCGTACGTCTCCAAGGGATACGTGGCGCGGAAAGACTCCGCTAGCAGCTGCACGTTGACGGCGGGCTGCCCAAACACGTACGCGGCAGGCAACGACGACACCGGGTTCAAGCACGCGTCGCCGAAATGCACCACCAAGTCGGCGTTCACGTGCTGCGCCGCAACCTCGTCCACGCAGCACGGCGAGTACGACGTGTCGGCCAAAATCCACAACCTCTGCTTGTCTGTGCCTGGCTCCTGCGGCTGTTCCGAGTGGCACAGCGACGTGCCGCTGCACTGCGAGCACTTGCCGCAGCCGCCCTTCGCCGCCTCCTTCACGGGCGGCTCCGCCTTGGCCTCGGGCTCGTTGTAGCACTCGACCTCTATTTCTTCCGGCTGCTCCTGCATTTTCTGGAGCTCTTGCACGATGGTGGCCGAGTCACAGATCAAGTCATCGGGAAACTGGAACGCCACCCGCTTGAACTTCTTGCCCACTGTTCCGTCCTCGGCTTCGGCCGTCTGGCTGAGAAACGCAAACAACGCATCTAGAGAGTAGTACTCTCGGACCTTGTCCACGTAGTTGTCGCAGGGCTCCATCTGGAGATGAGTCCGCTTGAGCTCTGCCTTGTTGACCTTGGCGTACGAGAACGCATCGTCGTCCTGCGGCGTTGACAACACCGGGGCCTGGAGCTCTGTCACAGGCATCTCTATATACGACGATCTGGCTGTCGGCAGCTGGAGCTTAGTGGGTTTTGACGTATACTGGGGTAAAAGTCACCTGAGCTCATCACCTGCACGAATGCGCACGGAGCCGAGAAGAGCTACTTGCGGCATGGCTACGGCTCCTAGCGGGTTTCTAATAGTGTTAGCTTTATAACTCTTTTTGCTGTAGTCCTTTCTCCTTCACTCCGCCCAGTCCACTGGCACGGCTCTATAAACAGAGACGCTTCCGCTCACCAAGGCCGCCAACCTGTACTGGCCATGCACCACGAACCGTTTTCCTTGGACGTTCTGCTCGAGAACATGAACAAAGTCTCCCTCCTTCGACAAAACCACCGACGTGTGGTCCGGGTCTCCCGCGGTCTGCGTGCCGCCGTTTGTTTTGTCAAAAAACTTCGCAGTCTTAAACTGTAATATATCGCCCGGCCGTATTTCGTCTTCCGGGCCCTTTGTAATGATGGCGCCCGTTTCGCCTCCAACCACCAGCAAAATAGGATATCCGTGGTGGAGGTACTGCGACACAAACGCATGCTTGCCACACCCCTTGGCCAACGCGTCGTGCGCAAGGTCCCAGCACTCGCCGCGCCCCACCTGCTGACCCTCCTTGTGGAGACACCACGACTTGATGTACTCTCCGAACTGGTTGTTGTAGTTCACAAGCTCCTGCTTGGAGGGCACCTTGTGGGTGATGGGTGACGGCACGTACTTAGTCACCTGTGCGGTTGCGTTGCCGAAGTCGCTGTTTTGCCATTTGATCTCGTACGAAATCTTGGCCAAGTCTCTGAGGCGAACATCAATCGTCCGCGTGTTGTCGGTGGTGCTTGTTCCGAATGAGCTCGTTTTTGAGTACTGGTACCTTGACGAGTAGTTCAAGCCCTCAAGAGCTTTAGGAAGCTGAAGCGGAGACGTTTCATTGGCATACCATCCAGACAGAAGCTCCAAGTCCAAAGACGGCGGAGAGTTATTCTCGGCTGCGGTGGTTGGGTGTGGAGCTGGCGCCCTAGTGTAGTTGCGTGCTGGAGGTGGCGGGGGTGGCGTGGAAGATGCGGACGAAGTGGTGGATTTGATTGAGTTCCGAGAGGGAGGAGCCACAGGCGGTTCAGTGCTCTTTTTGGGAACGCTGACAGGTACAGGGACCCGGAGCGGGGCATTCGTCGCCTTGAGAGGGACTTGTATGGGTGTGAATGACTGTTCTTTAGGGCCCGAGGCACCTGTGGATTGGGGAGAAGCGTGTTTTGGTTCATCCACCTTGTCCGCGGCAGCGAGGCCAGCCACGATGGGCTTCACAGGCTTAGCCGGCTTCTCGGGTTTGGCGGGCTTTTCAGGTTTTGCAGGCTTGGAGGGTCTCGCAGGCTTGGGTGGGTTCAGCTCCTCGGAGTCCTCGGACGTGTTTGATCTCGCAAGCGCAGCTGGCTTACCTGGCTTCTCTGGTTTCGCGGGCTTGGAGGGCCTTGCGGGCTTTGGGGGCAACTCCGACAGATCATCTGTCTCTGGCTCATCTTTGCGACGCAACCTGGCGATTTCCGCAGCAAAATTGGGCGCAGCACCACCAATTGGCGGGATCGGCTTTGGTTTTAGGTCTGCGGCGGCATCATCCGGAACGGGCGCGGTCACCGAGTCCTGTGAGCGCTCTTTCTGCTGGAGCTTAGACGGCTTTGGCGGAGGGACCTTCTTTGGCTTGGGGTCGGTCCCCAGCGAGATCGAGGAAGCGGCTGATCTCGGTCTTGGCGGCGCGGGAGGCGCGACCTGGGCCGGCAGCGCAGGCAGTTTGGGGGTGCCCCGAGACGGAGGTGCCTGGGGCGAGGCCGAGTCATACCGCCTGGGTGGGGGCGGCGGCATGTTGGACGGATCGATTTCCTGGTAGCGCACGGGGCGCGAGGCGGGCTCCGATGCCAGGCTCCCGGCTGTGGCGGTCGCGGAGTCCTCTGTCTGGGAATACAGCGGCGGTGGGTAGTTTGGAATGTCGCCGGGGCGGCCCGGGGTGGCAGGCACCAGAGAGCCGGATCTCCGGGACGGCAAAGCGGGCACGGGCGCGGAGGCAGCGGAGGACAGCGACAGGGGCCGCTTCGGGCCGCTGGGCGCACCGCTGGCGCCCCTGTCTTTGTGGATTGGCGGCGGAGCAAACATCGACGCATCGGGCGCGGGCTTCGGCACCTTTTTCTCCGGCTGGTCGGGCGAGGCTGCGCCGGGAGCAGCAACCGGCACCGGCTGAACAGCCTGCGGCGCTGGGGCAGAGGCTACTGCCACAGGCGTGTCTTGTTGCACATAGCTTGGCGGAGGAGCCGTCTGGGCCGGGCGCGGCGCTGGAAGGGGCGCCAGCGGACGCGGAGCGGCTGGGACCGGTGGCTGGGCCGGGGCCGGAGCCAGGGCCGGCTGCGGAGAGCTGCTTGCCAGGTTCTGCTGCACAAGCGCCACGTAGCTGGAGGACTCGCCCCGGCGGGGGGCCTCGTAGGTGGGCACATTGCGCTTGGGCGGTGGGGGCAACGCGCTGAGCTGGTCCTTGCTCATGCGGGGCGTGACGTTCAACGGCACGTCCGCCAGGTCGTCCCTGGTGCCGTCCAGTTTGTGCTTGCTGGAGTTGTTCTTGTAGGCGGAGGTGCCGGCCTTGGAGAGCGCCTTCGTTCCGCTGGCCACGCCGCGCACGGTGGACTTTCCGGCGGCCTTGAAGCTGTCTTTGTTTTCTTGCCAGAAGGACGACATGGAGACGCCGGATGCGGTGGTGGTGTGTGGTGCCTGAGAGTCGTGGATTGGGAGGTGACCCTGCGTAACGGCTGGAGAGCGCGGCCAGCTGCGAAATATGTACATCTATACTATGACTGCGAAAGCACGGGGTCTGGAGTCCGTTTTTTAGTCCACCAAAAACACCAACAAGTAGCTCAACACGCTGCCGGCGGCGAGCCCCACGCTCAAGAACACGGCGGTGAAGCCGCCCGCCGCCTCCTTCTCGTCCACGGTGTCGCAGTGCTCGGCCACGATCATGAAGCACGACGTGGCGAGCTGCCCGTTGGAGAAGCCAAAGAGGAACTGGAGCGCAATGTACCACACGTCGGACGGCACCAACGGCGCCTTGCCGCGCGGGTGGATGTTGCACGTCAAGAAGAGCGGGATGAACGCCAAGCGCGCGAGCGAGTAGGTGAGGAGCACCCGCGGCGACCTGATGAGCACGCGCGAGCTGGCGGCGCCGCAGAAGATGCGGCCGGCCAAGTCGCCCAGGTTCCACACGAGGTACACGAACGGGATGTAGATGTTCTTGTGGAGGAGCGTGAGCGGCGAGTCGCGGTGCACCGACTCCACGATGGCCGCGAACACCGGGAACAGGAGCGACACGCAGAACGTGAGGAAGATCGACAGCACAATGACGCGCAACTTCGCCCACAACACGCCGAACGGCACGTACGTCTCCTGCGGGTGCACGTCGGCGGGCCCCGGCTCCACGTCCGCGTCCTCCTCCGCCACCATCTCGTCCAACGCGCGGTACGCGTGCTCCGCCTTGTAGCGGCCCGTGAACGCCAACAACGCGATGGACGCCACCGACACCAAGCACGCGGTGATGTAGTACACGAACACGCCGAAGTCCTTGGCCACGTACTGGTGCCCCGCGTCGTCCAGCACCACGCGGCCCTTGTCGCCCACCAACAACGTCGACACAATGAGCGCCACCGACGGGAGCGTGCCGGCGATGGCCTGGCCCACCATCACGGCGTTCATGTAGATCTGGCCCATGACGTTGACGGTGGCCATGGTGCCGTTCTGCGCGAGGCTGGTGGCCATGGCGCTGACGAGCACCATGGCCATGAGGCCGGCGTAGAACACCACGTCGTCCATGCGGATGAAGAAGTTGACCACGCACGTGAACGCCATGGCAAAGAACACCACGATCGTGCACACGAGCCCGGCGTGGATGCGGTACTTGTAGTCGACGCCGGTCTGCTTCTGCGCCAAGTAGTAGTTGTAGGATGTGGACGTGAGCGTGGACACCGTCATCATCGTGGACGAGTACGTCTTCATCAACGACGGCGAGTTGGTGAAGCGCTCGCTGTAGTACGCGGATGCGCTGAGGAAACAGTTCCACGGCCAGAGGAGCGCCACGCCGATGAGCGTGAACGTGAGGTACTGGAGCTGCGCCAACGAGAGCTTTGCGCGCCCGAGGCGAAAGAGCACCGGGTCGTGGACCGGGGGTGCCGAGGGGGAGGCGCCGGCCATGTCTTGTAGTTCTATGGGCTCCGACAGCTTTGTGGGACGAGCAGACGTGCTGGAGATAAGGCGATAAGACGCGCGTTGCGCAGGTGTGCCATGGCCAGGACTGGCCAAAAGGGTCGATTTATAAAAGCGGCTCTATACAATGAACGGTGAAATGAAGGGTGGCAAACGAGTAGCAAACCACTGCGAGGTGGCAATAGGTGGGCCGTGTGAGCCAGCAAACGGCCTGGTACTGGGGGTCGTAGCGCGTTATTAGTCCGTTGCGGGCAGCGGCGGCAGCGCCCTGGTCTCCGCCAACGTCGTCTCGGCCTCGACCAAGTTCTCCTCCTGGAGGCGCTGGAGATGCTCCAAGTCCACGTGCACCTTGTGGAGGATCTTCATAAATAGGAAGTTGGTCTCCTTGAGCGGGAGCCGCAACGGCGAGGACTCGCCCAACCAGAAGTCGTCCGCCAACGTTTCCTGGCGGCTCAAGTGGTGCATGTTCTCCGTCCACTCGTCGTACTCGAACCTCTTGTCGGGGTTGTCGGTGAAGTTGACGAAGAGCTGCAGGAGCAACTGCATCAGCTGCGCAATGTCCTTGGTGAGCGCGATCTGCTCCTCGGCCGACTCCACGGCGGCGTCCTCCTCCGAGCCCTTCTCGGGCGTGGCGTCTTTAGCCGCCAGCTGCGGCGGCGATGGGGCAGCCGGAGGCCGGGCCAGCGGAGCGGGGACCCTGTCCCGCGACATGAGCTTCGCGGCGGCCCACTTGACGCTGAGGAGGAGCTTCTTGTAGGCGGACTTGTGGAAGAACATGCGCGAGAACTTGTCCACGCGCACGTAGAGGTCGAAGAGCGTGTCACCGACGTTGGAAATGAGGATGGTCATCAACGGCACGGCCGCAATGGCCCACACTACAAAAAAGACCCGGCCAAGCGGGGTGTAGGGGTGGAAGTCGCCGTAGCCGATGGTGAGGAGACAGAGGAAGCAGAAGTACATCGAGTTGAAGTAGCCCCAGCTCTCGATGAAGTGGAAGATGAGCGCGCCGATGAGCCAGAACAGCACGAACACGAGGAGCGTGACGGCGAGCGCGACGTACTTGCGCTCGGTGTAGATGTCCTCCTGGAGGCTGCGCATCAACTCAAAGCCCTTGGCCTTGGTGATGTTGAGCTCGGGGTCGTTCTCGATGCGGCGGAGCAACTCCACGCGGCGGCGCTCCATGTGGTGCCAGAAGAGGCTCGGGCTGGCGGACGAGAGCACCACCTGCCGGAGCATCATGACAATGAGGCCCATGATCAACACGCCCACCAAGGAGAAGAACAAGGCAAAGACCTTGGCGCCCGCGGAGATGGGCACGATGTCGCCCAAGCCAATCGTGAGCATGGACACGGTGCAGTAGTACAAGGACGTGCCGTAGGACATGTCGGGGATGAGGCGGGCCATGACCAAGGTGCCCACGGCCTGCCACACGGAGAACGCGATGGTCTGCGACATCAACGAGCGCTGCTTCTCGTCGAGGTTGAAGCGGGCCGGGTACTTGTGCAAGCCGTAGCCGCCGAGGTTGACCAAGAGCACCGCGGACACCGCGTAGTACATGCCCACGGTGAAGACCGCGAGCCACAAGCCCTCGGAGGGCACAAAGGCGCCGCGGTGGATGTGGCGGTTGGCCAAGAGCACGGCCGCGAGCAACATGGACGCGGCCACCACGAAGCCCGCGATGGACACGCCCTGCGAGAGCAAGTAGCGGCCGCGGCCGGAGAAGTTCATCATGAGCGAGAAGTTGGCGATGATGCCCAACACAAACAGGAACACGTTCAACACAAACACGTCGGTGGGGTCCGCGAGCGTGCGCAGGGTGCCGCCCTCCACCTGCCAGTGCTCGAGGAGGCCCACGAAGGAGATGAGATTGCCGAGCGGCGCCATGCACGCGGCGATCACCGGGAAGTACGCGGAGATGAAGAGCCAGAGCGTGAAGAAGTCCTCGCCGGGCTGCACGTACAAGTTGGCGACGGAGCCCACGGGCACGCGGAGCGAGTTCTCGAGCATGAACCGCAGCCGGCTGGCGTTGAACTCGCGCGAGCCGTCCTCGAGCCCGTCGAAGTACTCCGCCGGGAAGAGCGGCTGGAGCTTGTCGCGGTACTTGAGGAGCGTGTCCTGGTGGAGCACGACCTCGCCCTGGTCCTTCAGGAGGTTGAGGTAGTCCTTGGCCGCCGTGAGGCGCTTGCGGAGAGTGCTCATGGGCGGGCGGGCTGCGCTGCTTGCGGCGTGTTGTGACGAGATGCCGCTGTTCTGCGGAGATGCCTGTCAATTATGTGGGGCACGCGGGCGCGCACGGGCCCTGCCAGTGTGCTTGTTCGCTATATACATTACTACCGGACCGGCGCCAGCCAACGATCAGAGCACGTTGGGAAGCTCGTTGCGTGCGTCCAACACGTACTTGCGCAAGAGGTTCTTCTGCACGGGGCGGGCGAGCTCGGCCACCGCGCCGTACTTGCCCGCGGTGGTGCGCTCCAAGATCTGCTCGCGGAGCTGGCGGTGCTCGTCCGACATGAGCCGGGCCAAGATGGGCCGGATGTTGGCCACGCGGTTCTCCAACACCGACAAGTCGCGCTGGGCGTCGTTGATGGCGAGGTCCACCACCGGCTCCGCCAGCGGCCACGCGGCGATGCCGTACTTGTCCTTGATGGCGTTGACCTGCGCGAGGAGCTGCTCGCGGTCCTCGGCGCTGGCGCTCTGGAACTTGCGCGTGGCGTCGTCCAACGCCTTCAAGTCCTCCACCTGCTTGATGGCGTGCTCGTACTGCTTGCGGCGCTCCAAGAACTGGCGCACGCGCTGCTCGTTCTCCTCCGCCACCTTCTTCTGCGCCAAGCTCTCGTACAACGCAAACTGCTGGCCCTTGTTGGTCTTGATCTCCGCCACCGCAAAGTACTTGCGCGCGGAGATCTTGGGGATGCTCTCGATCCGCACGATGTCGCCCTCTTTGCAGAGCTCGCCCTCGTCGTGCACGAGGTAGTCCTTGCGGTGCAACACCTCCTTGTGCACGCGCTTGTCGTAGGCCTTCGACTGCACGCGCACCTTCACGGTCTTGCTCATTTTGCCCTGGGACACCACGAGTCCCACGAAGTTCTGCCTAGCCATGGTGCTGCTGGTCTGGCGAGCCGGTTTTTCAGTTTTGGGCGCATCGAGCGCTGGTGCACGGGTGCACCTACCTCACCACCTTCACCGTCGCAGCCGCACCCGCAGCTATTCCGGCAAACTGTTGCAGCTACTCTACACTGTCTCTTTTCCGCAATCTCTTTTCCGCTATACTTTTCTACTCTCTGGCGGCCGCGATGCACTTGGCGAGCCTGTCCACGAGAATCTCGTTCTCCTCCTTCGTGCCGATGGAGATCCGGAGCGCGCCCGTACAGTTCAACTCGCGGCCCCGGAACCGCACCACCACCGCGTTGTCCACGGCCAAGTCCGTGTAGAGCTTGTGCGCCACGTCGTTGGACGGCCGGCCCTGCTTGTCGAGTATCTCCACCAAGACGAAGTTCGAGTCGGAGCCGCCGATGTTGCGCCCCACGCCCTCGATGCCCGCCAACGCCTTCAACACCGCGGCGCGCTGCTCGCAGATCGACCGCACGTACGCCTGCATCACCGGGATCCCGGAGGCGGGCGCCGTGGCCCGCAACGCCACGGCCGACGTCAACGACGAGATGTTGTAGGGGTACTTCATCGCATTGAGGTGGCCCGAGAGGCCCTTGCTGGCGTACGTGATGCCGAGCCGGATGCCCGCGAGCCCGAACGCCTTCGACAACGTCTGCATGACCACGAGGTTCGGGAACCGCGTCACGAGCGTCGCCATCGACGGCGTGCGTCCCGCGGAGTCCGCGGCAAAGTCGATGTACGCCTCGTCAACCACAATGAGCCCGTTCCACGTGGCCGCGGCCTTTTTCACCAACGTCACGAGGGACTCCACGCCCAACAACGCGGCCGTCGGGTTGCCGGGCGACGTGAGGTACACGAGCTTGATGGCGGGGTCCTCCTGTAGCTTCGAGAGCACCGCCGCGACGTCGAGGCCAAAGCCCGGCACCGTCAACGGCACGTGCACCAACTCCACGTCGTTGACGGTGGCGCAGATCGAGTACATGCCGTATGTGGGCGGGCACACCAACAACTTGTCCTTGCCGGGCACACACACGCAGCGCAAGAGCATGTCGATGCTCTCGTCGGAGCCCACGCCCAAGCACAAGTTCTCCGGCAGGAGCAGGCCGTCGCCTAGCGCAGCGATCTCCGCGGACCGCGTGGCAAGGCGGAAGTCCACGAGCTGCTGCTTCAACTCGATCTGGTGCGGGTCGGGGTACCGGTTGATCTCCAATTCCTTCTCCAACGTCGACACCGACGAGAGCGCAGGGCCGTGGGTGTTCTCGTTGGCGTCCAAGAGCACGCCCTCCTTGAAGTCGTCACGCGCGCAGCGGTAGGGCACAAGCTTGCGGATGTTGGGCCGCACGAGAGTCTGGAGGTCGAAAGCCATGTCTGGTGTTGGGCTGCGATGGAGATGTGTTGACTCTTATCTGCGAGCGAGATGACTCAGATGCGCGAGGTTTTCGCACCCAAGGTGCGACCAAGAGCCGCAAGCATTTCCGTGCAACATTGCAATTTCCGTGCAAGCATTTTCGTGCAAGATTTCCGTGAAAGATTTCCGTGCAAGATCTCCATGTAAGCATTTCGAACATTAAGCTATTTCCGTTCTACAACTCTCCGGCCCTCGGCGCGCTGTGTAGGCAGCTTGTCTGCGCGCTTGGCGACAAGAGGCTTCGGTTTGGCCGGCAACAGCTTCTTTGCCTTGGCCACCGTGGCGCTCTTGTCCCTCCGCAACGCGGCCATGGGCGACAGTACGTGCTTGGCCGCCTTCTTGTTCGGGAACCCAAAGCTGAACTTCGACCTCCAGCGCCCGGACCCGTGGACCTTGGGCGAGAACGTGATGGGCAAGCTCCGGTGGTTGTCGGCTGCCAAGAACGTGCTGGAGGCTGTGTTGGCGGGGTTGAATGTGCCCTTGGGTCCGGCCGGCGACGCCTTGGGGTCTGCGCGAGGCAGGAACACCGCGTTCTCAGAAACCGAGTTGCCGGCGCTGTCGTGGTTGAAGAGCGTGGTGAGCCGCTGCACCGGCGAGAGGCCGCTCAGCTGCAAACGGCCGTCCGCCTGCTTGGTCAACAGCGGGAAGAGGCTGGTGGTGGACTTCCACAACCACGACGACCCCGTCCATGCCTTGCTGGGCTTGTCGGTCTCGGAGTGTTTGGAGCGCTTCTGCTTGGGGGTCGAGTGCACCACCTCGGCGTTGTCCCGCGAGCGTAAGCCGCCAAAGGGCGAGAACTTTGAATCGACCGGACCGCCGTTTGCGCCGCTCTCTGTGCTCTTTGGGTCCAGTGCCGCTCCGTCAGACAGAGCTGCGGGTGGCGCCTTGTTCAAGGCAAGCGGCTGTTTTTCCCTCTTTTCCTCGCGAGCGCCTTCCTTTTCCGCTTTGGCCGTGCGCTCCTTATCCTTTGCTTCTGCCTCCTCCGGGACCTTCTCCTTTGCTGACAGATTTTCTGCAACCTTTTCCGCCCCTTGTGGGAACAAACCACTGATGCCCCCATTTTGGGGTGGGCTGGGTTTCTCTTTCAGCGAGCTGTCCTTCTCTCCAAGTGCCCCATCCTTTGCCGGTGGGCTTTCACTTCCTTTCTCGGTTTTTCCTGCGGCTTCGCCTTTACTCTCCTGGCTCTTGTCTAGGGTTCCGTCGCTCTCCTGGAAAACCCCGCGTGCCTGCTCCTGCTTCTCTGCATCCAAAGTGGGTGTTGGGGGAGCGGGACACAGCATGGCAGGAGAGCCTTGCAAACGCTTCACCACGCCCGAGTTTTTCGGGGTCTTCTTCTTGCCCCGCTGAACGGGCTTCTTGGTGAAGTCCTTGGCAAAGCTCTTGTTGGCGCCGGCTTTGTGCTTCCTCGCGCCCGCTTTGTTGTGGAACGGAAAACCTTTGCGTCCGGACACCACCGCCTTTTCTGCGCTGGGTACCGTGTCCGGTGCGTCTTTCTTTGCGGCCGGCGGGGGGATGTCGGCGGCGGCACCGTGCGCAAAAATCGAGTGGCCGATTGACGAGAGCTTCCTGCGGAACAAAGACGGAGTGCGCTGGTTGACCAGTGCGTCTTCCGCTGCGCTGTTGAATGTCGACCCGTAGATGTAGTCTGTGTCCGGCTGTGGCGTTTCCGGAGACGTGTAGACGGTGTTTGCACCCGGCAGGGCCACGTCAAAGTGGAGCTCCTCCACGGTGGCTCTGTCCACGCTCTGGCCGTTGAGACGGCGCACAAACTCGAGCATCGACAGCTCCGACATGGCGTACCGAGAGTTCTCGGACTCGATCGACCCGGGCGAAGCAACTGAGATCATTGTAGGCGCTGTGGGAAGAAACCGCGGTAGGTTGGGTGCAAAAAGCGAGTGCAAAGGCGCGCACCAGAAAAGAGGGCAGACCTGAGCACAGAAGGGCGGGCCACAGCGCACACAATACGCCGCAGTAAGACAAAAACTGAGGCATAAGATCTCGGGCACGGGAGGTGTCTGGCTGGGCTGGTCGGTTTGCCCTTGGTCTCTCCGCTGAACCAGCCCGCCTCGGGCCAACTGTACGGATCTACTGTTGCCAGACATTTCCCGGGGACAACGGGGCCCCTGGATCTTCGATCCGTCCGGATTCCCCGCTTTGACTTGTCTGGCTGGATCGAATCGCAGGCCCAGTACCGGCGGGTCGCCAGCGGGCAGCCCGTGGGCCCCGGGCCCGCCGTGCAGGGCCCGAACCCATTGTCTGGTGCACCCGTACACCGGGAGGTGAGCGGTTCAGCACGGTGCCAGCAGAGAACACACCAACGCACCATGGAGTACGACCTTAGGTATGACGCCAAGATCAAGGGCATGACGTTCAAGGAGGCGCCGGCGCAGGTGGACGCCGGGCTCCAGCTCGAGATCGACCAGTTGAACACGCTCATCTCGGAGCTCATTGGCATGCCCGGCCCGTTGCCGCCCAAGCCGTCGCCGGAGACGTTCAACAAGGACATGTCCAAGATGGTGAAGAAGCTCTACGAGGGCGGCGTGCAGTCGTTCAAGCAGAGCAAGTTTGTGGAGTCGGCCAAGCAGTTCTCCATTGCCATCGAGGTGATCAACCGCCGCAACAAGTTCGAGACGTTCCAGGGCACGTTGCAGGAGCTCAGTCTCTTGCTCATGAGCAGGGCGGACGCGTACTTGAAGTGCAAGGAGTACCTCAAGGCGTTCAACGACGCGGACATGTTGATCAACATGATGATGTGCACGCCGGAGAACTTCTTGCGCCGCGGCGTGGCCAACTTCTTCCTCGGCAACTACGAGGACGCCCGCGCGGACTACCAGCGGGGCTTGGCGTTTGGCGAGAACAACGACCGCTTGATCACCGAGTTGGAGATCTGCTTGGACAAGATCTTGGAGGAGAACGGCGACTACTTGTAGCGGCTACAGTACGAGTAGACGCCCCAAAGCATGGCCCGGAAGATGCCCCAGAAGCCGCCCGAGAGAAGCACGCCACGCACGCCACCACTGTATACATACAACACTGGCTCTACTGCTCTTTTGTGCACTATTGCAATTTGTAGGCGTAGCTCGCTGTCTAGAGTAACAATAGTCGCGCCCGCATAACATCTGCGCGGCTGATCTAAACAGACCCACCCACGATGCTGGTGGACTCCCAGAAACAGGTGATTGTTTTGTCTGACGACGAAGACGACGGCCCCGGCGTGCTACGGCCGCTGAGCGGAGCCGCCCTGCCCGGGTACAACCGCCCCGGCCAACCCTCACGCCTCCCGCGCGTGGCCTACCAGGGCCGCTTGCCACTGCTCAAGTCTCTCCACAGGACGGCGTCGCCGGCGCTAGCGAGCCCGTCGAGGCTAGCGCAGATCTTCTCGAGCCAGCGCCTAGCGAGGGCAGACGCGCAGTCGCCGCTGGGCTCGGGCTCCTCGGCCTCGCTGCTCACGCTGCCGAACACGCTACATCAGGCCCCGGAACACGCCCCCTCGAGCCCGAGAGTGGCCCAAAGTGCTGCCTACGACACATCTTCCGACCTTGAGGCTGCAGACGAAGCGCCTGCTGTCAAGAGGACATCCACCGGCCACGAACGCGGCGCGTGGAAGGACGAAGACCACGTGGTGGTCATCAGCGACGACGAGGCCCCCGCTGGCGGCGACGACGCTCTCGCCGCGGCCCCCGCTGCTCTGGAAGCACAAAACAGCCGCTGGAGCAGTGAGCCTGAGCTCGGGGCACTAGAGCCGGTGACGGTAGAGCCGGTGCCCGCCAGCCTGGAGCTGCGAGCAGCACGGCCCCCCTCCACGGCCGCCGCGGAGGTCTCCGACAGCGACGACGAGATCGCGGTGCTCTCCAAGGAGGAGGCGGAGCGCGTCGGCACGTTCAAGAAGACGTCGTTTGAGCAGCCGCTGGTCAGCCAGCCGCAGTTCAACCCGCAGTTCAACCAGCCGGCGCCCGTGTTCCACGCAGGCGCCCCCGGCAACAGCGGCTCCCTCTCGGCAACCGACAACGCCATCCGCAGCTACTTTGAGCGGTCGTCGCTCGCGGACCTCGAGCAGTACCAGGCCAACTTCCGCAGCCAGTTGTACAACCTCAACGCGTCCAAGGACGACTTCCTCGCGCAGGTCGCCAGCTTGCGGGACCGCATTCTGATGTTGCGCCACGACGAGGTCCACGCCAGGACGCAGCTCGAGCGCAGCATCGGCGAGAAGCTCCAGTTGGCCGAGGACGTCATCCGCAGAGCCAAGAAGGTCCGGCTCTACCAGGCGATCTCCGAGAGCGTCCGCGAGACGCAGATCGCTGCGCTCACCAACAACGGGCAAAGCGACATCATGGAGGTTGACACCAATTCCCTGCCCCGCGCTCCCAACACGTACAACCCGTACGCCGTCCCGCCGCTGCACGAGGACCGCGCGAGCCTCGAGCGCTTGTTCAAGGAGGTGTACCAGGAGGAGAAGGTCGAGGGCATGAGCTCCACACCAGAGTCCCTCTCTATCCAGCTCTTGGACCACCAGAGAAGGGGTCTCTTCTGGCTACTCAAGCGCGAGAGCGACAACGCCGGCAGCATTCTCGCCGACGACATGGGTCTCGGTAAAACGGTCCAGGCGCTCGCGTTGATGATGGCAAACCCTCCCGAGTCGTCCAATGTGCGTACCACCTTGATTGTGGGTCCCGTGTCGTTGCTCCGCCAATGGGCCGCTGAAATAAAGGCCAAGATCAAACTGTCACATGCCCTACTGGTGGCCTTCTATCACGGCCCGGGAAAGCGCAGCTTGTCAACGTTCAGAAGGCTAGCCTCGCACGATGTCGTCTTAGTGTCGTACAGCACGCTAGCTTCTGAGTTCAAGCAGCATTATGCCATGGCAATCGAGGATGCTCAAGTCGGCAGGTTCCAGAACGTGCTTCCCGATGCCAATGCTGGCGGCGAACAGTACTGCTCGCCCTTTTTCTCCCCCGAATCCCGTTTTTACCGTATCGTGCTAGACGAAGCGCAATACATCAAGAACAAGATTTCCCTCACCTCCAAGGCCGTGGCGTGCCTCAAGGGCCAGCACCGCTTGTGTTTGACCGGTACGCCCATGCAGAATAATATCGACGAGCTATATCCGATCTTGCGCTTTCTCAGATCCAGACCGTATGACGATGAGCTGAGATTCAAAAAGGACATTTCTGTTCCTCTTAAATCCACCAGTGATGCCTTCGACGAGTACGATAAACACCGGTCCATGTCCAAGCTACGGGCCGTTTTGCTGGCGGTTATGTTAAGAAGAACCAAGAATACCATGGTCAACGGCAAGCCGCTCTTGCAGCTTCCGGACAAAAAAGTCGAGAACGTCTATGTTCAGATGGAACAAGAGGAGTACGACTTTTACCACAGTCTCGAGGCTGGCATCCAGGAGGAAGCAAGAACGCTCTTGGACTCGTCTACCAAGAACTCCCACTACGGCATCTTTGTTTTGCTCCTTCGTTTGCGCCAAGCATGTATTCATCAACTACTTGTGGAAGTGGGAGAACTCAATTCTCAAAAGAAAGGATCGTTCGACTGGGAAAGCGAATTTGAGCGTGTTCTACAAATGAATGAGCAAGCTAAGTCCACAGTCAGGACTGTGTTGGGACCTGGCTTTGAACAAACAGGCTTCGCCGAAAATTCAAGCTCGGCATCCGCTCCTCTACAGGATGTGCAGCTCACGTGTCCGATGTGCTTCGATGTCGTGGGAGAAGATTCGATCATTGTCTTGGCCAGTTGTGGCCACATGATCTGCGACGGCTGTGTTGATACATTCTTCGGCCAAGCTGAGAACCACGAAACCGGAGCCAATTGCGTCATTTGTGATGCTTTGGTCAAGTCTCAGGACATGGTCGGCTACTTGCTATACTCCAAAGTCATTGATGGCAATTATGACTATAGTATGTTGCAAAATGAGTATGGCGTTTCGCTCGGGGATAAATCGACCAACGCGCAGAAGGTGTTGATGTTGATCCGTAAGAACAGCGGGTTCAATCCTTCAGCAAAGCTTCAGAAGACGCTCGAGATCATCAAAGATGTCACAGAAGATACGCCAGATGAAAAAATCATCGTGTTCTCGCACTTTACAGTCACGTTTGACTTGATGGGCCACATTCTTGACCAAGAGGGAATTAAGTTCTTGCGTTATGATGGAACTATGAACATTGATGACAAGAATCGCACAATCAATAATTTCTACAAAGGCAGGGCCCGGGTTCTACTCATTTCGCTCAAGGCTGGAAACGTTGGATTGACTCTCACGTGTGCGTCGCACGTTATAATGATGGACCCGTTCTGGAACCCGTTTGTCGAGGACCAGGCAATGGACAGAGCGCACAGGTTTGGGCAGGAGCGCGAAGTGAAGGTGTACCGGTTGTTGATCAGAAATAGTGTGGAGGACAGAATCACGGATTTGCAGACCAGAAAAAAGGAGTTGATTGGCTCTGCGCTAGACGAGAACGCCTTGAAGTCCAGCAGCCAGCTCGGAAGAAGAGAGCTCGGATACTTGTTCGGTTTGAACACGCTAGGCTAGAACTAGGAGCGGAACTTCTTGACCTTGGACGAGTTCCTGATCCACTCCTCCTCCAGGATGACTACCGGCGCTGAATAGCACAAATTCCACGTTAGCATGCTCTCGAAGTTCAAGTCAGACTTTTCGAGCGACTTGCATAGGTATATTAGCTGTAGCACCACGCCGTCCTTCTGAGTTTTGAGCTCCGAGTCGTCCTCGTCCGACAGCTCGGGCCGCGGGAAGTGCTCCTTGAGCTCGGCAATGAGTATGTCGACCAAGTTCTTGACGAAGGAGTACGCCAAGAACCTGTCCTCGGCGTCGTTGGCCTCCACGTTGAAGGACTGGAAGATGGCGTGGTAGACGGAGAACGAGTTGAAGAGGTGCTCTCGGTACACCTCGATGCAGCGCTTCAAGTAGGTCATCTTCTTGAGCTTGAGCAACGGGCGCAACGCGGCGAGCTCGCTGGTGATGAACTTGAAGCGTGAGTTGAGGTAGATCAACTTGAGCGACTTCAAGCGCAAGCTGCCGGCGGAGCTGGGCGCGTCCGCGGAGCCGGAGGCCATGCTGAGCAAGTCCGGGCGGTTGAGGATCTGGAAGATCTTCAAGATGTTGGACTGCTTCAAGTTGGTGTTGAGCAACTTGATCAAGCCCTTGACCATGGCGCGGAGCTCGGCCTTGACCTTGTCCTCGATGTGGCGGAAGGTGGCGAGGTTGGGGAACTTGATCATGAGCATCTTGACCAAGGTGTAGATCTCGAGCGCCTCGTTGTAGTTGCCCTGGAGGATGCACAAGCGGCAGAGCGTGGGGAGCTCCAAGATGTCGAGGATGGCGTCGATGTTGAAGAGCACCGCGCTCTCGGACGCGAGCTTGTCGGCGGCGCGGATCCGCGCCGGCAGGTCCCACTTGTAGTGGATGTCGCCGAGGTTGAGGAGGATGGCGCTGATCTCGGAGTTGAGGCGGCCGTCCATCTTGGACGACACCGTGCGCAAGTCCTGGCTGACGCTGATGATCAAGTCGCGGTTGGCGTTGGTCAAGTTGGCCAACTCGACGTCCACCTGGCGCTGGCGCAGGTCGAGCTCGGCGATCTCCTCCGTGAGCGTGCGGCCCTGCGCGTCCGAGGTGGTGCTTGCAAACGTGTCTGTGGAGAGCAACTGCTCGTTGATGAGGATGTCGTTGAGGTACGCCCGGGCGCCGCGGGCGGCCGCCTCGTCGCGCTCGAGCCGCGCCACCAACCCGGGCTCGAGGTGCTCCTTCAAGCTGTCGATGAGCAAGTCCGACATACGCTGTGGTGGTTGTGGATGGTGGAGTTGGTTTGGGTGCGCGACGCACGCTAGCGGTGCAAACCAAAATACGGAAAGAGGGGAAGAAAAAGGGTGGGAAGAGGAAGAGAGGGAGAGAGGGGGAGAGGGAGAGGGAGAGAAATGGAGAGGAAGGGACGGAGAGGAAGAGAGGGTGTAGCAAGAGTTCTACGGGCCTGGCCGAAACAGACGGTGTGCCCACACCCGTGCCTCCGGCCGGCGGGTTGCAACCTCACCGGCGCCGACGGCGACGGGACCAGCCCGGCGATTGCGTCGGTTCGGCCATTTCAGCATTGGGGCGAGCGGCCTGTGCTTGCCACGGTTGTGCCGCCCACTCGGTGTAGTGCTATTAGGCTGAGCCGCTTATCTGCCAGCTCTGCGCACTCCGGGTCGTGCACGCAGTGGCTCGTGGTCAATCCTCACCACTCACCACTCACCACTCATCACCACAACCACCACAACCAGCATGGAGGGATTGTTCTTCAACATCAACAACGGCTTTGTGGAGGGCGTCGTGCGCGGCTACCGCAACGGGTTGTTGACGAACAACCAGTACGTCAACTTGACGCAATGCGACTCGCTCCAGGACTTGAAATTGCAGTTGGCGGCCACCGACTACGGCAACTTCTTGCTGTCGCAGGCCGGCCCGTTGTCCACGTCCATCATCCAGGACCGCCTCGCCAAGCGCTTGTACTCGGAGTTCCAGTACTTGCGCAGCCAGAGCTCCGGCGTGTTGGCGCAGTTCATGGACTACATCACCTACGGCTACATGATCGACAACGTGTCGTTGATGATCACGGGCAGCTTGCACGACCGCGACTTGTCGGAGATCTTGCCCAAGTGCCACCCGTTGGGCTGGTTCGACACGTTGCCCACGTTGTCCACCGCCACCGACATCGACTCGCTCTACGACGTGGTGTTGGTGGACACCCCGTTGGCGCCGTTCTTCAAGGACTGCTTGAGCCTCCACGACTTGGACGACTTGAACATCGAGATCATCCGCAACAAGTTGTACCGCAACTACTTGGAGGCGTTCTACGCGTTCGTGCAGAGGGAGCTCTCGGGCCCGGACGTGGAGATCATGACCCGCTTGCTAAGTTTCGAGGCCGACAAGCGCGTCATCAACATCGCGTTGAACTCCTTGAGCAGCCCGGAGTTGAAGCCCGAGGACAAGCTCGCGTTGTTCCCGCAGTTCGGGCTGTTGTACCCGGTGTACCACAACGACTTGTCTGCGGCCGAGGAGGTGGAGCAGATCAAGAACATCGTGCTGTCTGTGCTGGAGTTCAAGGACATCTTCAGCGACTCGCAGGGCAGCGGCCAGAAGAACATCGAGGACTGGTTCTACTTGTTGGAGATGCAGTACAACAGGGACGCCTTCACCCAGCAGTTCACCGTCTCCAGCGTGTGGGCGTGGTTGCGCTCCAAGGAGCAGGAGGTGCGGAACATCACCTGGATCGCCGAGTGCATAGCCCAGAACCAGAAGAACCGGATCGACAACTACATCTCCGTGTACTGAGCCCGCTGCTCGGCTGCTGTGCCGCGGTGCGTCGTTGAACGATGCCTAATCGAAGCTCAAAAGAATCAATACTTGCAACAGACCGAGTAGCCGTAGCGGGCGTGGCGCCGTGCGTTCGTCGTAATACTGACCATACTTGGCGTACCGAACCACTCAGCGTAATCCATACTCAGCTATACTCAGCGTATACTCAGCGTACTCAGCGTAATACTACTCGCGCGCGCTCGCGGTCACCATCTCCATGTCCCAGCTTTTCGTGCCGCTATCGCCCGAGCGCCGCGACGAGGGCCGCTCGCAGGCGCTGCAGAGCCTCGACCTCCTCCCGCTCGGCGAGGAGCCCGCGCCGCGGTTCCAGTTCGTCGCGTCAACCACCCATGTGGCGCACTTGGCGGACGTCTTAAGCACGCTCACGGCGGTGCACCGCCACGCCCTCATGGTGATTTCCGAGGACGGGCTCGCGTTCTACACCGACTACAACCACATCTTGAACGCGCAGGTGACCGTGGACGCGTCGCTCTTCACCACGTTCGACTTCCGGTGGGCAAACGAGGGCCGAGGCGAGGCGCCGCGGTCCGTGCAGTTGGGGCTCGACGTGGCGTTGCTTGCGGACTCGTTTGCGGCCGCTGCGGCCACCGCGGGCGCCGGCGCCGCGGACGTGGCGCTGTGCTACCTCCGGTACTCCGGCGACGGGCATCCGTTGGTGGTGGAGTTCGAGGACGCGCTCATGAGCGAGCAGATCGAGTTCTTGACCATGCACTTGGACCTCGAGTACCCGTACGCGGGCGACGGCGCTGGCAGCGACGGCATCTTCGGCTCGTTGGCGTTGGTGGTGGACCACGCGAGCTTGGTCTTCGAGGTCATCCTACACAGCGACATCCTCACCAACTTGCTCCAGGACTTGCAGAACCTCCTCACGGAGGACTTGTACTTGGTCATCAACCCGCCGAGCCGCGTGGACTTCGTGTCCAAGGGCGCCATCGGGTACCTGAAGCTCGTGTACCCGACCTCGATGCTCCTGAAGCTCGAGGTGCACGCGCAGAACCCGGCCGGCCGCGCGGTGGTGTCGCTCTTGTCGTTTTCGCCGTTCATCAAGGTCTTCCGCGCCGTCAAGTTGTCGTCCAAGTGCAAGGTCATGCGGGACGCCGCGGGCGTGGTGTCCATCCAGCTTCTCTGCAAGAACTTGCAGCTGAAGCTGTACCCGGGCACGCTCATTGCGTTCAACATGTTGGAGAAGTCCAGCGTCGACAGCGCGGGGCTCGTGGCGGGGCCCGAGCTCGACGACTTGTTCGACGACGTCATGTACCTACAACACGACCAGGACGCGCAGGACGCTCGTGGTCAGCTTACCGCGGGGTCCGAGGCGCCGGCGGACGAGCCGTTCTCGTACGCGTCGTTCAAGCGGCGGGCGCCGGAGCCCGCGGAGCAGAACAAGCGCAGCCACGCGGCCCCGGACAGGCAAGAGCCAGGGTTGGAGCCCTCGGGCCGGCGCTTCTTCATCTAGCGGCGCCGCGCCGCCTTCTTATTGCATTATAGATGATCTCCTAATTACATTGCGTATGTGCCCTCTATAAATAGGTAATCTTGAACGCCATCTGGAAGGTCTCCTTCAACTTGTCCTTGAGGTTAACCCTCCTGCTTCGGAGAACACGCGCAGAGACGAAAAGGAGCACAATCACCGCCAAAATCACCGGCGAGTTGTCTCGGAGGATGTTCTTGGACACCGCGTAGAGCTTCAAGAGCCGCTCGCGCAAGACGGCGAGCGACGGCGTGGCCTTGGGTTCGCCGCGCGGCTCCTCGCGCCGCAGGTCGCCGGCCTCGTGCTCCTGGCGGATCTGTCGGAGCGAGCGGTACTTGAGGCTCTTCTCCTGGGCCTCCTTTTCTAGGCGCTTCTTCTCTGCTGCCTTGCGCTTGGCCTCCTGGGCGGCCAACTCGCGCTTGTTCTTCTCGCGCACCTTGCGCTCCTGGTTCTTTGTTTCCTGGATGTCCTTCAACTTGGCCACGGTGGCGTCGCCGCCAAACGTGGTGTTTGTCTGCGCGATGCCAAACGCGGTGTCGAAGTCGCCCGCGTCCGGCAACACGTTGAGCACAAACATGTCGAACCAGCGCCGGAGGTACCGGTCGTCGCCGCGGCCGGCGTAGTCGAGCGTGTGGTGCACGGCCTTGAACCGGTTGAGCACGAGGTCCGGGCGCTCGCCGTCCTTGTCCTTCTGGATGACGTCCTGGCACGTGTAGTACACCAAGAAGATCTGGAAGAGGAGCTCCAGCGGCGCGTCTTGCATGGACCCGTACACGGAGATGACCTGCGACAGGAGCTCGTCGTTGCGGAGCAACTCCTTGAGCTCCAGCGCCTCCTGCTTGCTGATCAGGAACGCGCCGAACGACTCGCGGGGGTTGAGCAAGAGCCCCACCTCCGTGAGGTAGAGCGTGGTTGCTTTGACGTAGAGGTCCTCGGCAATCAAGCCCTTTCTGTAGTTGGCAAGCGCCGCCCGCGCCAACTTCTTGGTCATGGCGTACGACTTGGCGATGTCTCTGTTCATGAATGTCTTGAGCGCGAGCTGGTAGTCGTTCTGGAGGACGCTCTCTGGCGCGGAGCTCTCCAACAAGTGCGACCCGTGCGGGGCCACGGCCGGCGTCGATGCTGTATTCACGCTCATGGCCGCTGCTTGGGAATTATCGGCTGTTTGATGGTACTGAGGTGAGATGTGGAGTGAGTGTGGAGCATGCGGAGGTGCACCCAGGGAGGCACCGGTGTCTGGTGAGACCGAGGACGCAGAGGACGTCAGAGAAGGACGCCAAAGAAAGGCGCCAGAGAAGAGGCTTTTTTGAATTACGAAAAGCATAGTTGTAGATGTATTCTAATGCAATGGATAATGCAAGCTGCCCGCAGCCTCCTCAAGTGCCCCCGTAGCGAGGCGGCTCTGTCTTCAAATACCGGCTGAGATACGCCCGCCCGTAGTAAAACACCGCCCCGAGTACCAACACGCCAGTGCCCACCACGGGGAAGCACCAGTAGGGGATGCGCCCCGAGACGCCCGAGGAGCCCGGCGGCGGCACAAACGGGAACACCGCCAAGAAAACGTTGGCGGCCAAAAACACAAACACGCTGCCCCACGGCGCACTGAACGTCCGGGGCACCACGCCCTCGCCGGGCTGCGTGTTCACCGAGAGGAGCAGGTCGAACTCGGTGTAGCTGTGCACGGAGTTCTCGTCCAGCGAGCTTGCGGAGTCGTGGGAGGTGCCGTTGGCGGCCGCGTTGGCGCGCGGACCGGCGCTGGCGACGGAGTTGAAGCTCGTGTTGGCGTTGAGGCTCGTGTTGGCGTTGGGGCTCGTGTAGGAGTTGGAGACGCCGGTGCTGGAGCTCTCGGAGCGGTCCGAGCCTGCGCTGGCCTGCTCGCCCCAGTTCTCCTTCGTGCGGTTGAGCCTGAGGTACACCAAGCCCGCGGTGATGAGCAAATTGATCCACGTGCCCGGGTACACGTACAAGTTGACGACAAACTCGTAGATCTCGGAGCTGGGCGGGGCCACGAGCACCACCACGGTCACGGCCCAGTGGAGGAGGAGCGAGTGGTTCAAGTCGCCGAAGAAGCGCAGGAACGGGAGGTAGTTGTCCAAGGCGAGCTCCTGGTTGACGCGCGAGTGCGAGAACGACACCACCATCACGTTGCCGAGCGTCAGGAGCGAGATCAAGAGCGGGAGCACGCGCGCGGTGACGGACTCGCCAAACACCTTGTTGAAGAAGATGCCCGCCACGAGCACGCCGCTCGAGAGGAGCTCGGTCTTGGGGATCACCACGAGGTAGCTCACCACCACGAGGAAGTAGAGCACCGTCACGAGCAACACCGCCAACGGCGCCACCAACGTGAGCGCGTTGTAGGGGTCCTGGAGCTCCAGGAGCACGTAGTTGGCGTTCTCCCAGCCCTTGAACGAGTACACCACCTGGAGCAACGCCACGGCCACCATGTACACGCTGGTGGGGGACTCCTGTGGGGCGGGCGGCGCCGTCGCTTGCGGCTGCGGCACGTCCACGGCGCCCACGGCCACCAACGCGCCGATGCCGATGATGAGGAAGAGAATGAGGATTTTGAACATGCCCAAGAAGTTGAAGAGCGCGGTGCCCTGGCTCGGGTACCGTATGTGGAGCCACACGCAGAAGGTGATGCACGCCACGCCTAGGAGCTTCGACGGCCACACGTCGTGCTGGGCGGCGGCGTCGCCGCGGATGGCGTACCACAAGTACTTGCCGAAGGCGAACGAGTTGCCGGAGCTGAAGCCGAGAAACACCATCTGGAACGCGTACACGCAGCCGGCGAGCCCGGGCGGCCGCCGGAACACCCGTAGCAAGTAGTTCTTCTCGCCGCCGTTGCGGAACGGCAAGTTCAACGCGTACTCCAAGTAGATGAGGAGCCCGGAGAGGATGATGACCGCGCCCACAAGCCACACGGCCAAGAAGAGCGGCACGCTGCCGCCGCAGTACTTGAAGATGATGGCCGGCGTGCTGAAGAGGCCGGTGCCGATCATCTTGTTGGTGATGAGGGAGATGCACGACGCCGTGCCGAGCTTGTGGTACTTGGCCCGCTCGCTGGGCGAGAGCTTGGCGAACTGCTCGGACTCCCGCGAGACGGTGGGGATGAGCGTGGGCATGGTGCTGTAGGCGGCCAACTGTGGAGCAGATAACCACGATAAGCGTCCGGCACGTGCGCGGGGCACGTGCACCTACATACTCACATACATACATATGCGCTGCGGCGGGGCTTGGGTCGTGTGCTATTAGTGTCTATAAAACAGCGTGTGGTATCTATAGGTATTGTGTGATGTCGAGCACCAGCTTGTCCAAGTTGACGCCGTGGGCGAGGTCGCACACGGACACGGCAATGGCGCACAGGTCGAGGGCGTCGCGCTCGAGCCTGTTGCTGCGTGGGGCGACGGCCAGGCCCTTGGGCCCGCCCGTCTCCTCGAAGAGCTTCTCGAGGCGCGAGTGCTCCACGCTGGAGATCTCCTTTGGCGCAGCCAAGGACTCCGAGGCCTTGAAGTGGCGTTTGTCGGTGAGCAGCACCTGGCCGTCCTTGATGTAGAACTCGGGCATGACGAAGAGGCTGCCCAAGACACCGGCGCCGGGCGAGACCTCCTTCGAGACCTGCTTGAATTCGGGCCCGCTCTCGGCCTTGGTGAAGCACGAGGACCGGTGGCCGTTCATGGACGGGAAGTTGACGTTGAGCGCCTGGCCCGCGGCCATGCGCGGCACCACCTTGTCGATCAACGAGAGGATGCGGCGGTTGACGAACTGGATGTTCGTGGACACCGCGTTGTTCTTGAAGTGCTTGGCGTAGCTGCTCTGCTCCACCGCGAAGAACTCCTCGTCCTCGTAGTACATGTGCTGGTCGTCCTCGGTGGACACGGCGATGACGGGGTAGTCGTGGAGCTGGGCCAAGATGCGCATGGAGGTCAACTCGTCGGGGCCCGCGAGCAAGTCGTGGAGCGCCACGCCGCTGGCGCTCTGGGGCACGGGCGCCGTCAAGTGGAGGCCCTCGTTGGGCCCGAGGATCACCACGTCCGGCACGAAGCCGGCCTCGTGGTCGGGGAGGATGACGTCGAACGCCACGGACAACGCCTGGAGCGGCGATGCGTCGACGTACCAGAAGTCGCTGTTGAGCGGGTCCTGGCCGTACGAGCTCTGCTTCACGAGCCCGCGCGACGTCGACCGGAAGCTGGCGTCGAAGTCCTCGGAGTCCTTCTTGGAGATGACGCGCTTGGCGCCGCGCGCGAGGAGGTTGAGCTTGCGCATGTACCGGAAGTAGTTCTGCTTGGCGGAGCGCAAGTGGTTGAAGTCGCCGCCGCATGGGCCGTCGCCCGAGGCGTGCCGCGTGCGCTTGGCGGGCTCGCCCTTGTATGCGTCCGAGGGTAGGAGCGAGCCCACGAACACCACGTCGTGGCCGGCCTCCACCAACATGGGATGTAGGTAGCGGGCGTTCTTGGAGACCCAGGAGTCTGTGGAGGATATGAGGATGTTGAGCGCCGAGGCGAGCGGGAGAAGGAGGAGGATCAATCTCATATTGGGGCTGCGAAAGGCTGGGGGAGCGAAAGGGCGTTAAAAACGACGGAAGGAAATGACGGGTACGAAGCGGTAGAGTTCAAACAAGAAAGGCGGATCAAAAAAAGAAGACTGCCCATCATGCGGAACGAATGTTGTTGTTATAAGGCGCCGTGACGGAGCCCGCCATGTGGCCCGGCCCCACATGGGACTAATCTGGCGTGTGTGCAGTACGTTGCAGCCAATATATTGGTGATGTATACCGGGAAAACTGGAGCAAGCGTGCAGGGCCTTGGCAGCACGTTTCCGAGACACCGTAGCGAGACGGCGGGGCAGCAGAGCAGGCGGCGGAAAGAGCGGAAAGCGCTCGGTTCCGTGGCGGCTCCGCTGCTTGTGTTGTGTGGAGCCTTTTTTTTTTTTTTTTTTTTTTTTTTGTTTTTCTTTTTTTGCTCCCGCCGCATGCTCATTCCTGGCAATGACTTGCATTTATTAGTGGGTGATAGTGACGCACGCTCCGGCCTTGCATAGAGCCATGGTTTGGATCTATTGAAGCAGCGCAATTAAATCCCGGGAACGTCTTGGCGAGAACGCAGCCGGTCCGCAGCCACGGGGCCCTCTCTGGCCGGATGTCAGATCCACTCACCGGCTTGCAAAACACCGTATTTTTTGTATTTCAGCCGTATGGTTCGGTTTTTCTCTCGTCTCTACGCACTGCCGCCCGGTGCCATTTTGCCGCCCTTGGCCGCCCTCTTTTCGCCTTTTCGGTTTTCGCTGTTCGGCCGTTTTGGGCCGCTCCGTGCTTTTGACGGAATATTGCGGTCCTGCCACCGCCCAACTGCTGGCGAATAGATGCCTCGTCAAACATAAACATGGCCGGGCGTCTTCTTACTCTGTTTGTTTTCCATAACACTGCTAAAATTGCGATTCACTCCACCAGCGTCAGAACAGGCAGCGGAGGAACCAGAAAACGGGCAGCGGTCAAGGAAGCGACCGCCGGGCCGTCCGGCTATCATTTCCTCATTTTCCTTCTTTTCTCCTTGTTTCGGTACTCCGGCCTCAGTACCGCCTCAGTATCGCCTCAGTATTCCCAGCACCCCCGGCCTCAGTTTCCCACAACGGGCCAAAAAGCCGGCGTTTTCTATGCACTTGGCAAGCTACGACGGGCCGGCCGTCTACGTCTATCCGCTGCTGCCTTGGCAGTTTTCTCTTTTTTGTTGTTCCGATCTCGTAATGGTGGCTCGCACCATATTTTCTCGCATGGCGACAGTACTCGCAAATAGTAGAAACAGTAGCCACACCATCGCAAAAACAACCAGGCGACACTGGTCTCAGAACTTTCACTGCTCTCTTTACATCCAACGCCCTTTCCTTAATTTATCCTCTTTCTTTCTTTCTTTTCCTTCTTTTCTTTTCCTTTTCTTCCCTCTTCCCTCCCTCCTCCGCCCTGTGAGATCCGGTACGATCCTGCGCACTCGTTGCGCCACGCAACAACTACAACACAGCCGTCTGCACCATGACTTCTGCACCACAAGGGAAATACACCCGTGTGCCCACCACGGAGGAGCCGCCCTCGCCCGGCCGCGTGTCGGACACCGGCTCGCGCTCCAGCTTGGAGCTCCTCCCCGGCTCCCCCACACAGAGCCCCGACACTGCCTCCTCCGCCACCGAGGCCTACTTCGACTCCAGCACACACGAACAACACGCCGTGGAGGGCATGTCGGCCACGCTCAGCCGCACGCTGCTCCAGGCCGGCGGCTCCGCGGACCGCCTCGCGCAAAACGACGACTTGGAGAGCCAGGCGTCCGCGCTGGCCCACCTCTCGCGCTCCGACCGGGTCAAGAACGTCATCCAGTACATCTTCCCGTTCAGGCAGACGTACGAGCGCTTGAACAACGGCTGGCACACCGGGCGCATGCAGTCGAACGCGCCCGGCCGCTTTGTGGGCCAGGGCACCGACGGCGTGTTCCGCAACCTCATGGCCAAGCCCGACACCGAGGCCACGCGCGTCGGCCAGGAGCAGCACCCGCCCACGTACGAGGAGGCCGCGGCCGACTCGTCGCCCGAGTACTGGGAGGCCACCATGATCAGCCCTATGTACGAGGACGAGGTGTTCGTGCAGGGCTTGCCCGTGGGCAACATGGCCAACTTCGTGTGGAACGTGTTGGTGACGGTGGCGTTCCAGCTCGTGGGCTTCATCTTGTGCTACTTGCTCCACACCTCGCACGCGGCCAAGCACGGCACCAGGGCTGGCCTTGGCATCTCCTTGATCATGTACGGCTACAACGCGGTGCCCGCCAACTCTGGCCGCCCGGACCGCATCCCGACCCGCTACGAGCCCTCGGACCCCAACCTGATCGACATCTCCAAGTCGCTGTCGATCAAGACCGGCGGCGCCGTGGACGTGTACCTGCTGGGCTTCGTGCAGAACCTGGACGCCTCCCCCCACAACGGCTTCCAGATCCCTTTCTTCGCATACGGCATGATGGCGCTCGGCGCGTTCGTTCTCTTCAAGTCCTTTCTCGACTTCTACTTGATCAAGAAGGAGGAGAAGAAGATCTTGGCTCCGCCCGCGCCGCAGGAGGTCCACTCGACGACGGAGTCGGTTGAGAACCCGCCTCCGCAGTAGAACAAAACGGTCTAGTTTGCTGATGTATTAATGGGGATTACGCACTCGTTGCCTATATATGGAATTGGGACAGGATAATAAAAGTGATAGTGACTCAAGCGTAGCGCCTGACTAGCCCATCAACACAAGCATCTTCTCGTAAATCGTGAACACAATGCCTCCGCTCAACACCAACCGGCCCAACCTGGGCGTCGCGCCCTTCCAGAAGGTCAACAAGCCCTCGTCCCGGAAGATTTTCACAAAGCAGTTCATCGTCGACGAGTACTGCTTTTCTGCTCCCAATGCTTGCATCCGCGTCTTCACCGTGTCGATCGGCATGGTGGTGTACACGGTAATGATTCCCGCAAACGATCCCACCGCGAATGTGGCCACAGACGACAACGGCTGGTTGGGCGGTGTGTTGGTGTACTGCTGCACCATCGTCTTGATGGAGTTGTACGACCCCAAGCGCACGGCTTGGTTGGCTGCCTGCCTCAAGGAGACCGGAAGGACACCGGCGTAGATTCCGCGGAATCCCAAGTCCCTCACCAACTTGACGGTTCCGGAAATAAGCCCCGACTGGTATTTGGGGCGTGCAGTTTGCTTGTCGTCAATGAGAGCGGTTTTGATGGCCTCGAAAGGTGTCACTGCAACCACAGACTCCAAGAGCCCGGCTCCGAGACCCGCAATGACGCCTCGTGGCCCTGAGAGCTTTCCATTGCGGTCCGCCAAAAGCGCCTTGATGGAGTCGAATCCCAAGAACCGAACCGATGCCTTGACTGTGTTTCCCACAACAAAAGCGGGACACCCAACGTAAAGGGCGCCCACGCCCTGTGCTCTGGCTGTGTTGGCGATCAACACCAAAGGGTTACGAGACGCCAGCGACGACTTGTCCACCAATTGCAAGCGCGTCTTGGCGAACTCGAACGGATATGTTATCACACCTTCGATGGCGCCCGCCGTGCCCCCGGCAATGAACGACTTGAACGGATCTGCTTTCTGAAAGTTAGTGAACGCTCAGATGAGTAAGCATGCTTTCTCCGGGCAGGCACCAAAAATTGGGTCTCCTCACGCTAGTTTGCCACCAGCAGCACAGCTTGTCTGCAAAAATCTGTTGTCAGACAGCGTGTGATACATACCTTTTGTCCAGACATTGGCGACCTCTCATGGTGTAGGCTTCGGCCGCACATTTTTTTTCGGCCGTGGGGTCGGACCCGCACTGCATCCAAGTCGGAATCACGAGGAATTACCTAGGCCCCAAGCTGCAAATGGGGTTTGAGGACGTTTTTTTTTTACAAACACCCATTTTTTTGGCCTCTTCAGACGTCCTCGAAAGCGTCGAAATCGTCATCGTCCAATTCGTCGTCGTCTTCCTGGTCCTCCTCGGCATCCCTCTCAGCCAAGTCTGCATAGTATGCGGCAAGCACATCCTGGGACTCTCTTTCCTTTCTCTCTGCTTCTGTGAGGGTGGTGACTTGGGGTGCGGAGCCGCCAGTGTCGGCAGGTTCCATCTTCACATCGGCGTCCTCCTGTTTCACGACAGGCTCGTCGTTGTCGTCCACCTCGCCAAAGTTGTTGTTCTGACCCACGGTAGAAGCGGAGTGCCACGAGGGTAGAGCATTCTGCTCCAACTTCTGCCTCCTCTCCTCCTTCTCTTGCTGCTCCTTTTCGTAGTTCTCGTCCGATGCAGTAATGGACACATGCAAGGTTGCGTTTGCTTTCGATGCGGCGTTCTGGAGCGATTGCGACATCTGCGACTTGGACTTGCCGGTGATGCGGTTGGAGAGCGCGTACGAGGCGGTGGAGCTCGACTGCGCAGGGATGGCCTTGGTCAACGCCGCCTCGAAGTTGTTGTCCTCGATGTGCGAGTTGTCGATCTTCTTGAGGTACCCGATGATGGGGTCGACCTGGATCATGAGGCGCTCCAAGTTCTCCTGCTTGACGGACGCCTGCTGCAGCGAGTCGTCTTCCACCAACGTCGCGCCACAATTGTCGCAAATAAAGGACGACTTGTCGTCGCTCAACAACGAGATCGCATCTAGCTGGCTCACCTTGTTGCCGCACCGGGTGCAGATGTAGCCGTGGGGGTTTCCGTACAGCGACATCTCATCCTTGATAGACGTGACAATGGAATGCACCCGCCACTTGACGGAGTCGATGGCCTCGGTGATATGGATGTAGTAGTACGTGCGGCTGGTCAAGCGCTGGTACTGGCTCTCCTCCTTCTGCACGTGGGTGGCGAGGAGCCGGTCGTCCACCAACTTGCTGCAGAGCGCCCGGAGTTCCTTTCGATGGATCCCCAAAAGGTATATTAGGTCATCCTCGGAGAGCACCGAGTGGAGGAGCACCGCATCTAGGATCAAGATGTGCGGCCGCGAGTAGAAGCCTCTGGCGACAAAGCGGATCAACGACCGGGTGGTTTCGTCCATGGTGGAAAAGCTCAGCAGTGAGCAGGCGAGCTTGAGGTGCCAATGAGAGCGGGCACTTGTGTGCAGGACAAGATTGATTTTCAAGGCCGTACAACTGTTTGGGGCTGTTAAGCGCCGGCGGACGATAGCGAAGAGAGTCCAAGGCGCTTGAGCGGTTGCTACAATGTCCTGAGTTGTTTTGGGCCTGGTCTTTGGGCTCGGGTGGACAAACTTGGCAGCACTTGCACAGCAAAAGCGGCCGTCCAGCCCTTTTGTCTCTCGCCCCGGGAGAGATCCTACCGCATTCTGATCGGCGGGTGCTCAATCGGTCCGTAGCACCGTGACGGCCACCACGAGGGGAAACAGGTGGGGTCACGTGGGCACGCCGGCCGTTGCACGTTTCCCGGCTTCGACTGAGGAGGCACAGGTGCGCTGTTGCACGACTGATGCGCCTCGTGTTCCAGTGCCCGCCGGCGAACGATTCTTCGCTCGCATGTGCGGCGTTGGCAGTGCAACCGCGGAGACGTTTCTCATGCCAGAATCGGCGCCCATTCGCAATCCGTTGCGCCCCGATATCCACCGATGTCTCCTGTCACATGTCCCCCCAGTAGGGAGGCCGAAACTGTTGCCTCGTCCAAGCACCACCGCACGCAAACGGCCACTGGGGTTAGGTTCCCCCAGTACAAGTGTAGCACCGCAGCCTTTTTTGGCCCTAGAAGAGAAAAAAAGAAATGGCCAGGAGTTCGGTGCAGAGAGCCAGGTAGTCACGCGCCGCGCCGCGAGCAAGGAACATGACAGCGGGCCAGTCACCGGCGTAGCCGCTCCTCCCCGTCAGCAAAACCTGTACGCCACGGCGTGTAGCATGTTCTCCGCTCCCAATGCAAGCCAGCGTTTGCACGGTGGCCCTGCAACTGGCGGGTCATTGCTCTTTCGACCCCCCGTCGCGTCCTCCAGTCATGCACCACCCCCTTGGGTGCAGTGCAACGCGATCGATATTTATGCTTTGTGCACCATGCAGGCTGCCGCCTCTACCGCGTTTTGCCCCATCCTTCTTAAAGCCTCCTGACTTTCCCTGCCACGGCTATCTCGTCTAATCTGCGTGGTTCCCAAGATCTAACTTCACCTCGATCCGTGCTCCCCAAACTGTCTTGCTAGCAAGCGTCTTACCCTCGGTACCGGATTCTTGTTTCAGCGAACCCTCGCTCCCGCCCGCCCCCGATTCTCCATTACGTTCTCGAAGCCCAGAAGAAGAAAGCATCGCAGCCTGTTAGCCGTGAACCCTCCTCCGGCCCGCCCTCTTCCAGACGTGCCCGTCGTTTAGAAACAATAGAGTATCGTACGAGCTCCCGGAAAAGAAACCACTCGTTGCCAACCCCGTTACAGCCGCCGATTCGCGCCTTTTAAACCTGACTGTGGCTGCAAATCCGACATGTCCAGAACAGAATACTCAAGCACGTACACCGTGGCCACTTCGGTCAAGACACGCGACCCCTCGGAAACCCCCGTGTCCCATGTGTCTGGCCGGATCACCACTCCCCCACACACAGTGCTCGGGAAGCGCCCCCACGACGTGCTCGAGACTCCCGTGAGAGGCTACGAGCACACCACCAAGAACCTTCTTTTGTCTCCAGCGTTCTCGTCTCCCCAGCCGCCACTGCAGCCCGTGTTTGAAAAGCCCAAATCCGCCTACTCCTCCTCGGCCACTGCCTCATCGCCATTTCTGCAGCATGCTTCGTTGGCGACCGAGAGCGTCTCCACCGACACCACGTCCCTGGACTCGTTCACGTCGTCAAAGAGGAAGAAGCAGAAGAAGCCCAGACGTGAGGCTCGCGACTCGGGCTTTTCCTTGTCGTCTTCGGAAAAGCCGCCTTACTCGTACGCCACGCTCATTGGAATGTCGATTCTCTCCCACCCAGACAAGCAGCTCACGCTTTCCCTGATCTACCTGTGGATCTCCGAGACATTCAAGTACTATAGCCGTGAAGATGTGGGATGGCAGAACCTGATTCGTCACAACCTCTCTCTCAACAAGGCCTTCGTCAAAGGCGCCAAGTCTAAGGACGGAAAGGGCCACTTGTGGTGTATCCAGCCCGAATGCGAGGACTTGTTCTTGAAAGCCAAGAACAACAAGAAGAGCCTGTACCAAGAGGTGATGGACCAGTTGGCTGTGGCCAGGAAAAAGGCCATGGCGCTGCTCCCTCTGTCTCCCTCTTCGTTGACAGACGACGACGCCCAGTCGAAATCACATCAGCTGGACCAGAAGAATCAGGAACTGCTGCATGAGCGCAGTAACAACTACCGCTCCGAGTCCACCTCCTCCTGGGACTACGACTACGAGGAATCCACTAGTGACACCGCAGGAAACGTGGACTCCTCGGTTCTTCGCACGCCAGGACCCATCCACATCATCACAGAGTCCCCCGAGAGACCTTTGTTGGCAGGCAAGCACCTAGCGTTCAGCCTGAGCTTTAGCTGCAGCCTGAATTTCGAGCTTCTGCCCCTTCCTCCTCTCGAGACCGGGCCCTTGTTAGAGCCCATCACACCGGGAAAGAACTCAGGCTTGAATCAACCACACAATGTGCTGATGCACTTGCCGGCTATCTCGGTCAGCAAAGTAGCACCGCAACAACAACACCTAGGTTCATTACAGTCGCAGGTGACCGGAACCAATACCAATACCCCAAGAGCTGCTGGTACAGTTCGCACAACGCCAAAGTCTACAATGAAGACGCCCATTCGTCTACTTCGCACCCCACTCAGCGGATCCGTTACATGCAAATTATGGCACTCGCCGTCGTATCTTGAGGAATTCAATCACTCGCCATTTGCTGCAGGCAGAGCGGTGTTGAATTCTTACGATGACGATGACATGCTCATGAGGGCCTTTGATAGCCCAGCAGTCAACCGGAACTCAAGGACACTTCTTTCCGAGTTGAAGCAAGCCACCGTTGATGAGTTGGACAACACTGAAAGTGGAAAGAAGTAGATGCGGACGTTATGTTATGTAGGGATTTTGGGAAGGTACGGTACGTTTATGGTTGTTATGATTATGATTTGTTGAGTTATGTGTGGGTCTTTCAGTTCTGAGCCTGACGCGGTCGGGCGTAAATGGTGTTTTAATCCTTTCGGTGAGTGTTCAAGGAGGGAGAGGTATTCTCTCCACCACTCCTGGGACACATGTGTGTATTATTAATTTGATCTTATTCCAATCGACCTCAATCCGTGCTCGAGCATCCTTTGCAACCGCAGGTCACGCAGCCCTCCTGGTTTCTGCCCTCGACTTGGTCCTTGGGGACTCTGCAGATGCATGTTGTGCGATGGTTCTTCTCATCGGCCACGATACACGAGACACAGCACAAGTTCTCGTAGCCCTGCTTCTTCCACTTTGCAATCAAGTCTGCATTAACGTATTTCTGCCGTAGGAGATAGTCGTACAACTCTTTGGAGATGGCTTTGCGGTCGTAGTACATAGTGTAAACATAACGAGAAATCTGGTGGTTGAGCTTGAATATGGGCCATAGCGACGAGCTTTTTGTTTCTGCCCTCAACGATTTGCGCTGGGCGTCCTTGAGTTTGGCCTGTAGCTTGATGAGCGTGGGTTCTAGCTTCTCGTAGCCAGGCGGAGGTTTGGTCGACTTCGGGGTCTTGGGCATGTTGTAGTTGACGACAGATGAGATGGGCAAAAAATAACGACATCAGCAGGATTCGAACCTGCGCGGGAAATCCCAATGCATGGCTCGAAAAGTTCGAGTGCATCGCCTTAACCACTCGGCCACAATGCCGTATTCGAAAAAATCTTTCTTGCGGAAAATAAAGAGCAACACAAACAGGAATTGAGAGCTTAGGATGAGGCGGGGCCGGGACGCCCTTCCTTCGGGTGCTGTGATGTAACAACAGGTGCTTTCAACATGGTTCGAAGACCACCTCGGGCGTTGCAGGCGCGCGTCTGAATGCTTGACAGAAACCGTTTTTGGGGGCTTGCCCGAGGCTTGCCCGATTTGCCCGAGACCTGCCTCAGACTTGCGTTAGACAGGTTTCAAGGCTGGCTCCTGTTGCTCCTTTAGGACACCTCTGTGGGTTCACGATTTCGAGCACACCCCGCCGTTGTTTCAGCAGAGAGCGTCTGTCAGCGATTTGGTGCAACATACGTCAGTGGACCACACAAAACGGGCCTGCGACTGTTTTGCTGCAGACCGTGAATCACCACAACAGTCACTCTGCAGCGCGCTCCCCACAATAAGGTTTTCGTTTATCTCGTCAATCTTGTACTACGTTAAGGATTGTGTTAAGCTTGTGCTTGCCTATATGAGTCTTTGGTAATACCGCTGTGGTGTTGCCCGTGCCACGCCCTACCTCAATATTCTCGCACATTCCCACGCCCGGAATGTCTTGCTCATCGTAGTACAAATGCACTCTCGCAATGCACGCTATGTTATAATTCTTCTGCTACAGCAACTGCACCCGCCTACATATACGCATGTGTGCGAATGATAACAACCCTTAGAAGTCCGTTGGTCACTCCCAAACACAAGATACTCTTCCATTTGCACTGCGTAGGCGTCGCAGACGCGCTGAAATCACAGCTTTAAAATGGCATCGTAACCTGCTTGCGAAGTGTGGCAAAGCGGAGTTCGGAGAATCTGAAACATTATGTTTTGCCCGACGTCCCAAGAAAACAAAGCAGTGGCTTAGGCAAATTGCTGGTGTGAATGCGTTCTTTTATTTCACCGAACGTTATCTCTGCCAGCGTATGTCACTGCACCGAGCTGCAATGCGCGGATGCAATAAGACGCAGGTGACTGCAGCACGCTCCCACCGGCGGGAAGACCCACAACCACATGGAAAGCACAACGGCCGGACAGGCCCACGGCACGGCATTGTAATAAACAACCGTGTTTTTCGCTCGGTGTTGGCATGGAATCCACCACTTGCAAAAACACAATAAAAAAATAACGACATCAGCAGGATTCGAACCTGCGCGGGAAATCCCAATGCATAGCCCGAGCAATTCGAGTGCATCGCCTTAACCACTCGGCCACAATGCCATATATTTTTGGGATACGAATGTCAGAACTACTTACCCTACGCTACACAAGGACGCTGCCCAAATGCCGCTGGCTCTCTCCCTCGCGAGAATAGCGTTCATTATAGAGCTGGAAAACCTGTAGGCCGCGTGTAATTGTGAGTGTAAAAAGAAACTCGCCCTGTAGAGGCGTCCTTGACCAACTGGCCCGCGTGCGACAGTCGCCCGAACAGGGAGGCAGGCTCGGACAAGTCCTCATCGGCGGAACGACGGCAGGAGGGAGTCAGCCAGCGAGCAACTGGCAGCAAATTGTTGGCCGTTCAATACTGTGGGCGCCCATGGGGCCCATCGCGCCACGCGCAATATTTGCGCCGCCGGGACCCCTTCTACCGGCATACTCGCGCAAGGCTAGAACGCAATCTAAGTTCTTCTCTGCCAACATTCGCTATGTTGCGGGCATGCTGAAGCGAAAAGAACACAAAACCAGTTGCTCAAGCGACGCTTATCTTGATTTTTACCACCGCCGCTCTTGTTTACAATTGACGGCCAAGTCGTAGCCAGCTTCCAATTCAGGGTGCTCGTATGCGTGGCCGTTCGCCGCCGCACCCACGCTTGGCCGTTCCATGTATTTCAGCCGGTGGTACTTCAACGAACTTCATATTGGTCCCATCCCCGACCCAAAACGGCTCCCTGCGCATCGCTCGGAGAAAGAATAAGACGTGGGCCGGCATACAGGCCATCAGTTGCATGCCACTGCTGCTCGCCGCAGTCCCTTTGTTGTCCGCGAGATCCATTCCGTATGGCCAGATGCGAAAATTTTCCGGAGATAAACGAATCTCGGCGGTTGTCTCAAGCGAATCCTTAGTAATGCCGTTCCCAACCAAGTGCACCTTTGCTTTGCTGCGTCGTATGTGCGGCCGAGAGGCTGCTTGCCTCGACCCTCGTTCTGTCGAGGTTGTTCCGCGTAATGTTGCTGCCTTCGCTGCATCGGCCTACGGAGAGCGGCATGTGGGTCTGGGCCCCAGAGCCCGGCCCCGATACAAAACCTCGCCTATCTCGCAAATATCTAGCATATTCACGACCGTGCTTTCCCAATTTCTGCTGATTGCGTCAAGCGGGGCCGTTCCCTCCTCCCCTTAATCTCGCTTCTCGTGTTGTGCTGTGTAAGATAGAACCGCGCCCGAGTCTCCGCGAGTGTGCAGGACGAGCACCCCCTTGGCCACGAGGTCGCGCTAACGCCACCGGTCGCGCTCGCCTCGCTCAACGTTTCTGCGGGCCAGTTCGTGTCTTGGTTTGGAGCATGGGCCCGAGCAGGTTGCCTGGACCCCGTTCCGATCGAGCAAGGGGAACGGCCAAAAACCCCAGCCGGGGGCACGGGCCTCCAGAAAACGGCACAAACGGGCAAAAAAAGATCCGGCGTTACCGGCGCCGGCCTCTCTCTTTCGGAACAGATGCTTATTATTACGCCGTAGGGTTTTCTGGCCCTGCGGCCGCATTGCGAGGAGCATAGCCAAAGCCCGCGCAAGTAAGCTTTTAAGTCTGGGTACGCATGCATGTCAGACGCAGGGCGGTAATCGTTGGTGCTTCGAGCGGCCTGCAGGAATTCGTGATAAACATTGGTGGAATTGCAGCACGTTCGTTCCTTCCATCGGGGGCCAACCATAACTCCTTTATGTATAAAACGACCCAGCCCCCCCCTCTGGCGAAGGGGCTCGCTTTTTTTTCCTAGCCGCGTCTTTGTCTCCGTTCGTTTATCACAATGAAGTTTGCCTCGCTCGCCGTTGCCTCGGTTTTCGCAGCCTCTGCTCTCGCTGTTGACGTCGCTTGTCGTGTCAACGGTGTCCAGAAGTCTGTCGTTGACTTGGACACTGGTGTTTGCCATTTCCCACTTCCTCCTCAATACCCCCTTACTTTTGACTTCCACGCCTCCGACGACTACACTGTCGATGCATACTACGTGCAGCCATCTGATACCAAATACTTCAACGATTTCCCTCACAAGGGCGACTTCATCGCCATTGCTGCCAACATCTTGTACAACAAGGGTCAGTTCCCAATCTACCACATTCATGACGAGGAGAAGCCTCACTCCAACTCCACCTCTGCCTTGAGAAGAAGATTCAACTCCAAGTTTGCATCCAAGAGAGACGAGGAGTCCGACTTGGTTGCCAAGATCGAGGCTGAGACTGGTACCGCCAGCACCGACACGGTGGAGGTCACTGATGTCGACACTTCTGCATCTTCTTCCGGCTCTGGTTCCGGTTCTGGCGACGTCACTGTCACCGACGAGCACACCACCATTGTCACCATCACCTCGTGCTCTGACGACATCTGCAGCAAGACTGCCGTGCCAGCCACCGAGGGCCCAACCACCGTGACCGTGGACGGCGAGACCACCGTCTACACCACCTGGTGCCCTCTTTCCGGCTACGGTTTCCCTACTGTCACCGTCACCGACGAGCACACCACCACCATCACTGTTACTTCTTGTGCTGGCGGTAAGTGTCTGGAGACCGTTGTGCCAGCCACCGAGGGCCCAACTACCGTGACTGTTGACGGTACTGAGACCATCTACACCACCTGGTGCCCAGTCACTGACGCTACTAGTGCTCCTGAGGTCACTACCGTCGTCACCACCACCGTTGACGGTACTGAGACTGTGTACACCACCACTTGCCCAGCTTCTGAGGCTCCTGAGGTCACTACCGTCATCACCACCACCGTTGACGGCACTGAGACTGTCTACACCACCACTTGCCCAGCCTCTGAGGCTACTCAGACCACCGCTGCTGAGAGCGTCACCTCCGTCATCACCACTACCGTTGACGGTACCGAGACTGTCTACACCACCGTGTGCCCAGCTACCGGCTCTGGCGAGGATGTGACTGTCACCACCTCTACCGTTGAGGTCATCACTGTCACCGCCTGTGTTGCAGACAACTGTGCTACCTCCACTGTTACCACCACTTACGCTGTCGCTACTACCTCTCCAGGTACCGGTGCTGGTGCTGCTACCACTCCTGCTGCTGGTGCCGGTACTACTGGTACTGCCACTACTGTTGCCGGCGAGCCAGTTGACACCACTCCTGCTGCTGGTGCCGGTACTACTGGTACTGCCACTACTGTTGCCGGTGAGCCAGTTGACACCACTCCTGCTGCTGGTGCCGGTACTGCCGGTACTGCCGCTACCGGTGCTGGTGCTGCTACCACTCCTGCTGCTGGTGCCGGCACCGCCACTACTGTTGCTGGCGAGCCCGTCGACACTACTCCTGCCGCTGGTTCCGGCTCCACGAGCCCTGCTACCGTGGCTGCTGAGTCTACTGCTGCTTCTTCGACTCCTCTTGTGTCCACTGCTTTCAACGGTGCTGGTAGAGTTGGTGCTTCCTTGGCTTTGTTGGCTCTTCCTTTCGCTTACTTGTTGTAAGCATGGGGGGACTTTATTTTTCGATAATAAAGCTATAATGGGAATTGTACTTTCGTTAATTTGCCGATATTTTCTGGGCAATTCACCGATAAAATTTTATAATACAGGTTCCAGTTAATCTCAATGTACAAAAGAAGTCGAAACGGAATTGTAGATTGTAGTTTCAGGACTGCACTTTGAAGACACTCTAATTGTCCCGCGCCATACTCACCTCTAAGCACGAACAGAGTTTGGGTTTCATCTCAAGCCGTTACAAACAGAGTACATCTTATAGTTTCATTAATTTTGAGATGTTTCAAGAACGGAGCATGGTCTTGAAGGGGTCTTTTAAAGGACAGGAGTGTTTCCTTTTCGCCGATTGAGTACTATTTTTTCAACACTCACCAGACGCGACTTCGGAAGGCGGTCTGTGCTCCGTGAATTGTCAAAAGACCGTGCCCTGAGGTTCATCTCAAGTCCAAGGAGGCTGAAACAAAACGGTTTCAGGCTTGTTTCGCTTAATGCCAGGGACATGCGGTCTGCATCAGGCTGCAAGGGAAGTAAGTAAGGATGTGTGAGGGAAGAAACGATAATTTCCTATTTGGGTAAACAAACTAGCATTGCGTTACATATACATTAGCTCTCGCTAAAGCCAGATCCCACGTAAAGATGAAATCTAAAACGTCAGATCTGCCCCCCTTGCATGAGCCGCTTGCACATGAGCTTTTTTGCAACAATTGGCCCTGTGGACGTGAAACACGTACCTGGCCAACCCGATTATAAAGATGGCATGAATCGAACGGGAAGTGTCTCCAGGCAGCCATCCCAGAATGTTAGCCCTTTTCTACTTGATTCTGTATGCAATTGCCGGCTACGTTGCGGTCTTTGTGACCACAACAGAGTACTCCACCACCTCGGTCTTGGTGACTTCGTGCCCTGAGCATGGGTGCACCAGGCACATCACCAGTGCCTCCAACACCCCGGAGCCCATGACCACGCTCTGGGCCACTGTGACCTACGACAGCGTTCTTTCGCAGTATGTGACGTACTGCCCGGACCTCAGCTCGACCATTGGCGTTGCGGTCGGACCACAAACTTCAGTTCCAAGCGGCACTGTGACGGTCCAGGTGACCACCACCTCGGTGGCTTCTCATTACGTGCCGGCCCTGAGCACGCCTGCTGTGGCAACGTCCACAACGGTCCCTGTGACTCTAAAGGCACTGACGTCTCCGACCTCCACGGATGTGCCTACTACTAAGGCATCGACGATCGAATGGTCCTCCCAGGCGGTCGTGCTGAGCCTGCCGGTGACGTCCGACGGCTCCAATGTGAAATCGGCCTCTCTGTCCACCCCTGACCCTTCTGTGATTACAGACACTTCGTTCACGACAACCACCACTTGCGACAAGTGCACGAGGACTCACTCGAGCACGTCGAGCACGGTGTCCACCAGCACGGTGTCTCTGTCGAGCTCGTCGAAGCCAATAACGTCGAAAAGTACGTCGAAGTCAAGCACGTCGCAGTCTAGCTCATTGCAGTCAAGCACATCGAAGTCAAGCACATCGGTCTCAACCAGCACGGCGTCCCTGTCAAGCCCAGCCACTCTGTCGAGCACCTCTGTGTCCCCAGTGACGTCCCTGTCAGTGTCGCTGTCGATTTCTCGGTCAACGACTCTGTCGTCTCAGTCAACGTCTCAGTCAACGTCTCTGTCAGTGTCTCTGACCCTGTCTCTGACCCTGTCTGTGACCCTGTCCGTGACCCCTTCAACCGATCCAGTCAGGTCCACCGACCCCTCCACGCCCCGCTCTCTCACTCCGGCCAGCTCTTCCGAGTTGAGCTGCACCGGCTCCGTTGTCACGGCCGTTGTTTCTGGAACCACAACATCGTTTTGCACCTCCCTGTCTTTGCGTGGTACGCTGTCTCTGCCTGCGCCCACAACATCCTCGTCTGTGCCATCCACCACAGTGCCGCCTGCTCCGTGGACCTCCACCCACGCCCCGCGGACTACAACCACGGTGGACACGGTGATTGTCACCACATGCACCTTCTCCGACAGCACCAAGGTGTCGTCCATCACCACGACCCACGTCTACACGTACACCGTCACCACGTGCACGAACTCCGGGTCTGTCACCACTTCGACGTATACGTGCACCGACGACCGGTGCGGAGCTTCGTCACTCCCCACAAGCTCCTCAAAGACTTCCACAACGGACCCAAGCACGCCGCACACCACTGGGACGCTGACCCTGGTTTCGACCGTGCCGACCACCAAGCCAACCGAGCCAACCAAGCCGGCAACAACCAAGCCGGCAACAACCAAGCCGACGACCGAGCCAACGAAGCCCGCAACAACCAAACCCGCAACAACCAAAACGCACAAGTCCACGACTTCCGATCGCTCCACGCACTCGCTGTCTAAAAGCTCTGCCACAAGCCCGGCCCCTTCTCACACCACGAGCTCTGCTGTTTCAAAAAGCACGAAAAGCTCATCGAGCGTGGCTCCAAAAAGCTCCGGCTGCGGTGTCTCTGGGTCCGGCTGCTCTGCTCGCACCACAGCTTCCACCAGCTCCACAAGTACCGGTTCTATTTCTACCACTTCTAGTTCTTCCAGTTCTAGTTCGACCAGTTCCACCAAATCAACTAGCTCCACCGGTACTGCCAGTACTACCAGTTCTACCAGTTCCACCAGAACCACGAGTTCCACCAGAACCACCAGTTCAACCAGTTCTACCAGTTCTACCAGTTCTACCAGTTCTACCAGTTCTACCAGTTCTACCAGTTCTACCAGTTCTACCAGTTCTACCAGTTCTGCCAGTTCTACCAGTTTTACCACCACTAGCTGCACCAAATCCTCCAGTTCTAGAAATAGCTCTAGTTCGACCACTTCTACGCGTACCAGCTGTACGAAGTCCACCTCTACAGGCACGACCAGTTCTCCCACTTCCACAGGCACTAGTTCTAAGAATACTAGATCCACCGGCTCTACCAGCTCCACAAGCACCAGCTGTACCAGCTCTCATGTCTCCAGCTCTCATGCCTCTACCTGTACAGGCACCAGCTGTTCAAACTCTCACAGCCCCAGCTGCACAGACACCAGCTTCCCCAGCAGCTCTGAAGTTTCCAGTTCTAAAGTTGCCAGTTCTACCGGTGCTTCCAGCACCACAAGTTCCACGGCAAGCTCTACTCCCGGCAAGAAAACTGAAACCACCAGCAAGACGCACACCACGACCAGCACCATAAGATGCTCGGAGTGCGCTGCAACCGAGACGGAAACTGGATCCACCGAACAAACACAAACCACCAGCACCAAGGAAACTCCAAAGGTAACTCGCTCGCAAACAACCGGAACTAACAACAAGCAACCAACAGAGACGGGCAGTCCAGTTCCAGAGACCAAAACTCCGGAAACCACAGCCCAGAACACGCTCCCTACACCCAGTCCCGAGACCAAAACCACGGACACCCAAAACACAACCCAAAAGAGCTCAAAGCTGGAGACTCCGGCTCCAAGTCCAGCCACTACGGAACCACCCGCGGCAACTACCCTGCCCACGTCGACCACCGTCGCTCCCAGCGAGTGCCTGGCTGGGCAATGCACCGCACCAAAGAACCCCGATGTGACGTCCTTGGCTCCGGCCTCGTCTGCGCAGGCCTCCACCTTTGCTACCGCACGGTCATCCACGCAAGAATCGACCTCTTCAGGCAGCGTTTCCGTGCACACGTACGAGGGCCGTGCTGCTGCCCCACGTCTCTCTGTCGCCACTCTCTTGGTGGCGCTTTTCGCTGCCTTCTAACGCTCGCTACTCGCACATTCGCTTTATACATTGTTCTTCGCTCAATACAAAATTATGATAGCCAATAAATAGTCTAGTACACCTCCAAGATGTATCTTCCGTCTTCTTTCATATCCTCAACAACCTTGGCGACGTCGGCAATCTCCTTGCCCTCTCTTCTGGCGCCGTTCTGCACAATGTCCTCCAAACAGGCGGTGATGTCGGGAACAGGCCATGTTGGGCCACACAAGTAGAACGACCCGTTCTTCGTGACAATGGCGTCGGTCAACTCCTCGATAGAGCTCCGGATCTTGTCTTGAATGTAGATCTTCTCCGGCTGGTCACGCGAGAATGCTGCTCCGATGTGCGTCAACACACCAGCAGCCTTGTAGGCCTCCCACAACTCGCCGTAGAGATACTCCTCCTTCTTGTGTCTGGAGCCCATATACAAGTAGATCTCTCCGATGGTGTGGCCCTGGGCTTGCTGCCAGATCTTCTCCTCGATGAACGCCTTGAATGGCGCCAATCCAGTTCCCAATCCAGACATCACAATAGGCTGCTCGGGAAGTGGAGGCAACTTCATCACCGAGGGCTTGACACTCACCACGAGCTCGTCGCCAATCGACAAGTCCGACAAGTACTTGGAACAGTGTCCGAATCTGGTCCGGCCCTTGGAGTCCTGCCAGTCCACCACCACAATCAACAAGTGCACCGCGTTGGGGTGCATCTTCTGCGACAGCGCAATCGAGTACTCTCTTCTCTTCAAAGGAGCAATGATCTTGACCAACGCCTCAAATGGCGGTCTGGCACTCTTGAACTCCTCCAAGATGTCCACGTACGACGCGAAGTCCACGTCCTGTCTCTTCTTCAACTCCTCGGCGCCGGCAGACGAAGCCAACTTTTCCAAGGCTGCTCTCTCCTTCTCGTCCTGGGCGAAAGGAGCCAAGGCCTCGTAGAATCTCTTGGGTGGCTTGCCCAAGAAGTCCACGTTGTCCGTCAAGGCCTGTCTAGCCGAGCGAATCTCCAAAATAGCGGGCTCGTCCTTGTTTGGCACCTCCAACAAAGACTCGCCGTCAACGCCGTAGAAGTCCAAGAACTTGTCGACTTCGTGGGCGTTGTTTCTGCCGTGGATTCCCAAGGCCTCGCCGATCTCGTAAGTCAAGCCGGTGCCGGAGATATCAAACTCAATGTGGAAGATGTTTCTCGAGTACTCGTTGGGGGTCAAGCGCTTGTTCTCTTGCACCTTGACCACAAAGTTCTTGACAGGCAAGTCGGGTCTCAAGTCCTCCGAGGTGGCGAAAGCCTCTGAAAATGCCAACTTCTTGGCCACGTCAGAGGTGCCCAAGTGGAGCACTTCCTCGGTGGACAAAGGCTCGGACCTTGGGTTAGGAGTGAAGGACGTCTCGGTGGGGAAGAAGGGCAAAGGCACGTGCTCCTCCTGCTCTTCCTTCTTCTCCTCTGCTTCGTCCTTCTGGGCCTCAGCTTCAACCTCAACCCATTCAGGGAGAACGCCGACGGGCTTCAAGCCATGCTTTTCGTCGACGGTGGCGACGAACTTGTCCAACACAGCGGCCAACAACTCGAAGTCGTTGCCGTTGCCCTGCAACAATTTGTTGACCACAAAGGCACCCAAGCTGGGCAAAGCGGCTCTCCAGAAGGCGACCTGGACCAAGAAGTCCGCGGAGAAGCCCTTGGTGGAGTCGCTGACGGCGTCCAACTCCTCCACAATGGAGAAGTCGACCACCACCAACTTGAGGTGGGCGACGGCCAAGTCTCTCCTGAACTCTGCGGGCAATTTCTCCACAAAGTCGGCCTCCACGGAGTTGGACAACTTCTTGTGGTTGACGAGCAACACGGTGGCGCCGGGCTTGGCCGTGGCCAACACGTCGTAGTGCGACAAGATCAACGCGTCCTCGATCAAAATGACGTCGGCGGCGTCCACGACAGCAGGCACGTGGCGGCCCTTGGCGGCGGAGACGATCTGCGACTGGAACACGCCGCCGGCCACCGAGGTGTCGTACTTGTTTCTAATGCTCACGGCCTTGGAGCTGTCCAAGGAGAGCGTGTGGGCCAACTTGCCCGCGGTGGACACGAGGTCGCTGTTGTCCCGGGTCCACACCAAGTAGGTGCCCTCGGGCGAGGTGTTTGCGGTGACGGAGGCGTCGGCAACCGAGACGGGCGTGACGGAGGGCGCCAACACGCGCTCGTGGTCGATGGCGGGCGCGTAGGCGCTGAGCGCCTTGTACACGGTGATGGGCGACCACACGAAGTCGGCGGGGAAGGAGAACTGGTCCACGGTCAAGCCGCCGAAGCGGCCGGTGAGGAACAACGCGGCGGTGGCGTCGGCCTTCAAGGCGTCGGCCAGCTCCGGGGTCAACACCACGACGCGGCGCGCGGAGGCCGGGATGGCCTCGGCGAACCTGTCCTGGGCGAAGGGGAACGGCACACGCACCTTCACCACACCCACGCGGGCGGAGGGCGCGGCCTTGGCCACGAGCAACGACACCTGGGTGGCCTCGTGCGCGCCCTGCACCACAAACACGGTGTCGGGCAGCTCGTGGCCCTCGTACTCAAAGGGCCCGAGCGAGGCGCCGGCCACCACGTTGAAGGTCTTGAACGCGAGCTGCACGGCCTGGTCCACGCTGGCGGGCGCGGCCGCGGTCGCCGTGAGCAACTGCAGGTACAAGCGGCCCACGTCGGCCACGGACAACACGCCGGAGAACTGCTGGAAGGTGCGCGCGAAGTTGGGCCCGTCGTACAAGTGCACGGCGGGCGCGCCGGTCAAGGCAGCCAAGTAGTGGTTGAGCACCACGCACGCCTGCAACTCCGCGGCGTCGTAGCTCACGGGCGACACCACGGGCACGCCCAAGGAGCGGGCCACGGCCACGGGGCCCGCGTAGTTCGACACGAGCGCGCCCGAGGCCGCGTCGTAGTCCACGGCGGTGACGTTCAAGGAGAGCGGCACGCGCGTGCCGCCAAGCGACGGCTGCATGTACAGCAAGGCGTTGGCGGCCAAGACCGCGGTGAGCGGCGACGGCTGCGCGCCCTTGGAGTGGGACGCAAAGCCCAAGATGGCGTTGGCGGCGCCGGAGCGCGGCTCCAAGCGGTGGAAGAGCGGCACCGCGCCCAAGGCGTTGGGCCGGCGGAACGTGCGGGCCCAGAGCGCCAAGTGGGCGTCGGCCAACGAGGCGTCCGCGGGCGTCTCGTACGAGAAGACCGAGTCGGCCAACGCGTACACGGCCTGGCTGATGATGGTGGAGGCGCTGGAGTAGACGGTGTTTTTGATCAACAGCGGGTCTGCGGAGGCGCCGAAGGGGCTGGCCCGCAACGAGTGCGCGGAGGGGATGTCTGCGGCCGAGGCGGCGGCGGAGGACGGCGCCGAGGCACGGCCGGCGGCGGCGGACGGCGTCTGGACGGCGGCGTGGGGACTCATGGCGGGAAGAGTGTGGTAGAGAAAATGAAAATTGTGTGTGCGCACGTGAGATGATCGGCACGTGAGGCGATAAGTGATGTCACGTGCGCCGATAAGCACGTGAAGGGCGCCAAGTGAAGGGCCGCCAGCCCGCCAGGCAGCGCAGAGCCGGTGGCGCCCGATTCTGGGGATGTTCACTGTAGAGCTACTGTGGGCGGCTGATATACGGATCGGCTGGCAGACCGGCCGCTGGCTACAGGGTGGATTGGTGAAGCGTTGCTATGTGCAGTCTTTTGGAACTCTCGCAGCCATTGCAGTCGGGGACGCTAGGTGCGGCCCACCAAGTGGGCGAGCGCGGCGCGCACGGACGAGTGGCGCGCGGCGGCGGCAGGCTCGGGCGCGAGGATGCGCATGGCCTCGTGCCAGCGGTCGGAGCCCGGCGCCCCGCTGCGGAGCTCGCGCTTGCCGGACTTCTCGTAGTTCTCGAGCGACGCCCACCGGCGCTCCACGCAGCCGTCCACCGCGGGCAAGCCCGCGAGGCGGTCGCGCATCCACAGGAGCGCGGCGGGCGCGCCGAGCTTCGACTCCGACATGTGGTTGGTGGTGGTGACCATGTTGATCTCGAACGAGCCGATGCCCCACTCGCAGTAGTTGCGCACGCAGCGGCGCGTGTCGTCCACCGGCGCCACGGTGTCGTGGGTGGCGTGGTGCAAGAACATGGGCACCTGCGGCACGCCCCACGAGCGCTCGTGCGCCACGGTGTTGGCGTTCAAGATGCGCTTGACCTGCGGGTCGCGGAAGATGCGGCGGCCGCTGCGGAACATGGCGTTGGCGCCGGAGAAGAAGCGCTGCCCGAAGAACTTCAACATTCCCACGCTGAGGCACACGCTGGGGCCGCCCTGCACCACCTTCTGGAGGTCGCTCCACGAGCCGATCTCGCGCTTGTACACGCCGTAGAGCTCGGTGTACTGCTGGAGGAGCCCGCCGAGCGCCATGCCGATCAACCCGGACATGAACGTGCCGTCCGCGGACTCGATGGTGCGCACGTAGTTGGTGATCCAGCCGCCGAGCGCCACGCCCACGAGGTTGTCGGCGAGCTCGGGCGCGTACGTGGGCTGGAGCACCGCGGCCCACCCGCTGGCGATGGAGCCGCCCGAGTAGCCCCAGAGCGCGGTCCGCGCCGCGGGCGAGAGCCCTGTGAGCGCCTCCGTCTGCAACACCGCGCGGACCGAGTCCAACGTGGCGTGGCCCGCCAAGCGGCCCGCGCCGAACGCCGCGTGGAGGCCCTGGAAGTCCGGCACCACCACGTACCAGCCGAGGCTCAACGCCGCGCTCACCTTCTTCATCAGCCCGGACATGGTCACGGACGGCGCGCAGTCGGGGCACGGCGAGTCCGTGGGCACCTGGAACGAGAGCAACTTGCCGCCGTCGGGGTTCCTGGGCACGAGGAGCGTGGTGACGATGGCCACGGGCTGGTCCAACGAGTCCGTGGACGCCACCATGAGCTGGTACACGCGCAGGCGGTGCTTGGGCTGCGACGCGAGCTCCACCTCGCGCATCTTGAGGATCTGGCCGGGCCTGAACTCGGCGATCGCCGGCGGCTGGTGGTAGAACAGGTCGCCCCTGGTGGACTTCAGCTTCCTGAACCGCGGCACCTCCGCGGCGCCGGGCGCGTAGAAGAACTCGCCGATGTCGTCCGCCGTGGGCTCGCGGTACCGCTCGGTCTTGGGCACCTTGGCTGGCCCCGCGTGCTGGGTGGCCTTGCGCTTGCGGCCGGTGCGGTCCTGGCTGTCCTTGAAGCGCGCGGCGAACTCGCGGTTGGTGTGGTCGAGCTGGTCCTGGAGGAAGCGCGAGAGCGGGCAGTCGTCGCCGCAGTCGTCGGGTCTATTTTGGAGGCCCGAGTCGCCGTAGACGTGGTCCCCGAGGTCAGAGCCGGTCTCGCGGAGGCCAGAGCCGGGGACGGCCCGTTCCACGGCCGCCGCTGCGCGGAGCAACACGAGCATGGCACCGAGGCAGATCCGCATGTTGTAGTGGGGTCCAGCAGAGGCGCCGCTGCCGTTTTATACGGTGGAGCCATGGTGTAGATCGCCGGGCTGATCGTGGAACAATGGCGCGAATTTGCACCCAACGGCTGAGCCTTTCCTATTTGGGCCGCGAGCTTTGGGTCCGTCTTTCTGTTTTGCCGTTCTATTTCCCACTGTCCGTAATTCTGCCATTCTGCCATCTCCATTCTGCCATGTGCCATCTTTATTCTGCCATCTGCCATTCTATCTTTTATCTTTTGGTCTTTTCTTTTCGAAATTCTGGCCACTCTTTGTCTTGCTCTGCTGACATTTCCCATCTGGTGCGAGGAACAATGCAGCCGGAGGCACAAGGGGCAATACGTAAACAGCCCGCCAACACAGAAGGTGCAACGCCGAAGCGGCTATTAAATGCGTTGGGCCATTTTGCTGTTTTAGGCCTTGGCAACCAATACGTCTTTTTATTAGTTTCCTTGTTCTTGCGGCTGCCTGGGGTGAGGCAGAGTTGGTGAGACGCACCTCGCACAGTGCTCAGTAGAGTAGCAATACCAGGAGTCCGCAACCGAAACAGGCCGCAACTAATCTCAAGCTCGCTAATCTCAAGCTCTTTACGGCCGGCTTTTCCTGGCAGGCCGGGCATTGGGCCGGGACTCCGGCTTACCCGGCCACCCCGCGGGGTAGTGCCCGCTCACTGGAAGGGAAGAGGCCGCCAGCAGGCAAGAGGCCGCCTAATGAGAGGCCGCCTACCATCGTCCTGGTCCATCGCTGGTCCATCGCTGTCCATCGCCCTGTCGATCCATATACTCGCGCCTGCCCTGTTCTGTCATCCTCATTGCGTGTTACTGTGGCTCATTTAGTTGCCCCGCAGCCCCGCACGCATCATCGAACCACACCAACTCCGCCGAGCGCATCAGCGTTTTTCAGCAATGGCCCGCTTTTTCCTCGCACGGACGCTTCTGGCCGCACGGCCACGCGGGCGCCCCGCCCGCCCGCACGCCAGGTTCTACTCGACGCCGCCCAAGCCCGGCCGCCCCGGGTGGCTCGCGTCCGCGGCCACCACCGCCGTCGGCGCCGTGGGCGCGTACTACGTGCTGAAATACATCCACTCGGCTCCGGCTCTGTCGTCGGAGCCGGCGGCGCTGGAGCCGGCGGACCGGTCCACCACGCCGCTCGCGCTGTTGCTGCTGCCGGTGTACGCGGACGACGCCGCGTTCAAGACGGCGCTCGACAAGATCACGCAGGTGGTGGGCGCCGAGAACGTGACGCTGGACGGCAACGTGGTGTTGGCGCACGCGGACTCGTTCTTCTCCACGCACCACCCGCCGCAGCCGGAGCGGCAGCGGCCCGCGGTGGTGGTGTCGCCGCAGAGCACGGAGCAGGTGTCGCAGATCATGAAGATCGCCCACGAGCACCGCGTGCCGGTGGTGGCCAACTCCGGGTTGACGTCGCTCGAGGGCCAGAACATGCACACGCGCGGGCCCAACCTGATCTCGTTGGCGTTCGCCCACCTCAACGAGGTGGTGCAGCTCAACGCCGACGACTTGGACGTGACGGTGCAGGCGGGCGTAGGGTGGCAGGACCTCGCGCAGTACTTGCAAGAGAGCGAGAGCGGCAAGCACCTCATGTTCGGCCCGGACCCGGGCATGGGCGCCACGGTGGCGGGCATGGTGGCCACGTCCGCGTCCGGCACCAACGCGTACAAGTACGGCACGATGAAGGAGAACGTGGTGAACTTGACGGTGGTGTTGGCGGACGGCACGGTGATCAAGACGCGGCGGCGGCCGCGCAAGTCGTCGGCGGGCTACGACTTGACACGGCTCTTCATCGGGTCGGAGGGCACGCTCGGCATCATCACCGAGATCACGGTGAAGTTGCAGCCCAAGCCGCAGCGCGAGTTGGTGAGCATCGCCGCGTTCCCGTCCATCAAGGCGGCGGCGAGCGCGGCGCAGTACCTCATCTCCAAGTCGGGGCTCCACCTCAACGCCATCGAGCTCGCGAACGAGACGATGATGTCGTTCGTCAACGAGAGCGGCTCGTTGTCGAAGACGTTCTTGGAGAAGCCCACGCTCCTCTTGAAGGTGGGCGGCCCCACCGAGGCCGCCATCGCCGAGCAGTTGCACATCGTGGAGAAGGTGGCCAAGGCGCACGGCGTGGTGAGCTTCGAGAAGTCCACGTCCGCGGAGGAGAACGACGTGCTCTGGGGCGCGCGCCGCGCGGGCTTGTGGTCGACCTTCGAGTACGGGTCCAAGGTGTTGGAGGACAAGGACGACGTGCAGATCTGGACCACGGACTTTGCGGTGCCCATCTCGCGCATGGCGCAGCTCATCGACGAGACCAACGAGGACTTGCTCCGCCTGGGCTACAAGGACAAGTTCTCGGTGATGGGCCACGTGGGCGACGGCAACTGCCACTTCTTGGTGTTGTACAACTCCAAGGACTACGGCAAGACCAAGGCGGTGGTGGACCGCATCGTGGCGCGGACGCTCGAGTACGAGGGCACGTGCACCGGCGAGCACGGCGTGGGCGTGGGCAAGCGCACGTACGTGGAGGACGAGTTGGGCGACGACGCGGTGGACTTGATGCGCCGCTTGAAGTACTCGCTCGACCCGCGCGCCATCTTGAACCCGGACAAGGTGTTCAAGATCGACCCGCACGACAACTTGGACGAGTTGATGCACTCGGGGCACGTGCACGAGCTGCCCAAGTGCTGCTAGAGTAAATAGTATCTTGCTACAATTGCCTTGCACTTCCTGTAATTGCGCTGCGCATTGCGCTACAATTATTGCGCATGTAGTACTTGTAGTATCGCACTTGATGTATCGCACTGTATTACTACCGAAGTATCGTCGCGCACTGCGACAACTCAACCACATGTCGACGGACAAGCCCGAGTCCCACGCGTACGAGCTCTCGTACGTGACGACCAAGGAGCACTGCTTCAAGAAGAACCCGCACCGGCCCAAGCTCGCCAGCCGGCGCTTCAAGACCGGCAAGCAGCTCGCCACGGACGAGATCCGGTACCTCCAGAGCAAGAAGCTCAACATCGACACGCCCACGTTCATGTCCATCACGGCGCCGCCCAGCTTGAAGCCGCGCAAGCACTACTGCGACATCACCGGCTTGGAGGGCAAGTACCGCGCGCCGTCCAGCGCGCTCCGCTTCCACAACGTGGAGATCTACCAGGAGGTCATCCGCCACATGACGCCGGGGCTCGACCAGGAGTACTTGAGCTTGCGCGGCGCCAACGTGGTGTTGAAGTAGCAATACAGGAACAAGACGCAGCAGTAGAACACAGAACACGTAAGCACATAGGCACACAACCCGTAACCGGGACGCTACTGCCACGCCGACACAATGGCGCGGATGCGCTTGTCGAACGTCGGCGTCTGGAGCATGTTCTCGGCCTCGTCCAGCAAGTCGGTGAACGGGTTGCAGAACGTGCGCAAGTAGCACTTGTGCACTTGCAGAAACAAGTCTTGCACGGCCGGGCGCAGCGGCGCGTCGTCGCCGAGCCCCACCACGATCTTGAGCCCGTTGCTGGTCTCCAAGCCGTACACCGTGGCGCCGTCCTGGATGAACAAGAGCAACACGCCGTTGTTGTCGCGCTGCTGCTCGCGCAAGTGGAGCGACATGGGCGACGCGAACACGTCGAGCGCCATGTGCGAGAGGAAGTTGTACTTGAGGAAGTTGTTGGCGTCGGTGCCGCTCAACGGCTGCGTGCCCTCGGGCGGGAGGTCGAAGCTCTGGATGTAGAGCGGCGTGTCGTTGCGCGAGATGAACGCCACGAAGAGAACGCTCATGATGGTGGTGAGGTGCGAATGCGCGAGGATGGAGTAGGCAAGGAGTAGGCAAGTAGTAGGCACAGCGAGGTGAAAATATAAGCAGAGTAGGCAGCAGCAGTCTCTGAAATACCTAGGGCAATTCACGCACCAATCTCTGTCCTGCTTTCTGTCCGTCCTTCTGTCCGTCCCCGTCCGTCCTGCTTTCTGCCTGCGCGCCGTGCTCCTCCATCACCACGCCCACACACCACCCTCGGCCCCATGTCTGTGACGCTGCCCCAGACCGGCCCGTTGGCGAAGCTCTCGCAGGCGTCCCAGGACAAGCTCCGGGATGCCGCGCGGCTGTCGTTCAACAAGCGCGAGCAGTTCCACCACTCCTGGCAGGCCCGGGCGCCCGCTGCCGACGACGAGGACGAGCATGCGCCGGCGCTCCCGGCCCGCAAGAGCGCGCCGCCGTACCCCACGCGCCCGGCCCGGCCGCCCAAGCCAGCCAAGCCTGGCGTGCTCGCGGGCCCGGCAGCACAGGGCCCGCTGGGCCCGGGCAAATCGCCCCGCCCGGCCACCGGCGACGAGCCCGAGGACCGCCCGGCGCTCCCGCAGCGCCCGCTCACCGTCAACGTGGGTTTGTTGGTTCCTACGGCCGCGGTGCAGCCCGCACCGGCCCCGAAACCGGCCCCCAAGCCGGCCGTCGTGAGAACAGACGCCGTGGAGTACTTGGGCACGCCCCAGTTCGTGGCGCGGAAGTCGCTGGGGCCGCTCCCCACGCTGCCGCCGGCCCAGGTTGTCTCGTTCGCCGAGCTCGAGAGGGAAATCAGGGCCGAGTCGCTCCTGGACGGCGCCGGCGCCGCTGGCCGCCCGGCGAAGCCGCCGAAGCCCCCCAAGCCGCCCCGGCCGCTGGCCGCTGAGCCCGAGCCGGCCAAATTGGTGCCCACGGCCAAAGGAGAGTTCACCGTGACGCCGAAGTCGGTGCCGGTGGCCCCGCTGACCCCCACCAAGCCAGCGAAGCCCCAGAAACCGGCCAGGCCACCAAAGCCTGTCGAGCCGAAAGCGCTGGAGCCTGCAAAGCCCAAGCCCGTGGAGCCTGCAAAGCCCAAGCCCGTGAAGCCTGCCCAAAAGCCTAAACCGCTGCCAGCCGGAACGCTCCGGGCGCAAATAGAGCCTACGTCTCTCGAGCCAGCCCAGAAGCCCGAGCCAGCCCAGAAGCCCAGGCCCCCGAAACCAGCAAAGCCGGGAAGGCCCCAGCACGCCCCACTGGCCGTGGCAGCGTCGCCCGCGGCCGCGCCCGGCGGCGCAAAGAACGGCTTCCACGAACACTTGTCCAGCCTCATGCGGACCCGCACCGAGCCCATGCCCACCTCGCTCAGCGCGGCGGCGCCCAAGGCCACCAGCATTCGCCGCACGGAGTCCCTCCCGGCTCCAGAGGCAAAGAAACTCACCCACCCCAACAAGTCGCGCGCCAGGGGCCCCAAGCGCAAGTTGCCTACGCAGCACGCCCAGAAGGGCGGCGCCGGTCCTCGTTCCCAGTCTGTCCCCGTCTCCAGTCCCGCCAGCTCTGTCCTGTCGAGAATAGCGCTGCTCCAGGGCGCACCAGCTGCTGCCGCGGGCAAGAAAAAAACCCCTCCGCCTATAGCCAAAAAGCCCAACTTCGAGCTCCGGCGCGCAGGCAGCACGCTAACGTAAGGGCACGGAAGAGGGCCATGCAGACACTCCAAAACCCGTCGCCGAGCTGGGCGACTGGGTGCAAACGGCGGTCCATGCTTGGCGCGACAGCGGGCGGCGCTGTCTGCAGGACACTTACATGTCAACTGAGCGTTCGCTACACCTGGGCTCACCGTGTCGATCGCCCACACTTTTGCACACGTCGGACCCCTCCCTGCCGAACGCCATGGAGCAAGTAGTACAGCACTTGGAGGACGCAAAAGCGCAGCTTGCCGCGTCGTTGAAACACGCCTATGCGCAGCTCGAGCAGCATTTGCCGGAGCACCTCGAGAGCCAGATCTCTCTGTTCCTCAAGGAGCTCTCGGAGACGGCGCCCCGCGACCTCTACAGGGACATTGCAGCATTCAGAGCAACCCCGGCCACCGTGACCTTGGCGGTGGTTGCGTTGCCCACGATATTGCTCGCAGGCAGGCTCCTCGCAGGCCGCGAGTCACAAAAGCCCAGGAAGTCCAAGGCAAAAGGCAAGAAGTCCAAGCACCTGAAGGCGCAGAAGGCCAACATGCAGATCCAGGCCATCCTCGACCACGTCGAGAAGACGTACGAGCCCGAGATCGACAGTTTCATAGAGAACTACTCGGAGCTCTCCGCCGCGGACCAGGAGTACAAGTTCAAGTACTTCGAGGAGATGCTTTTGAAGGAGCTCTTGAAGCTCGACGAGGTGGACGTGTCCGGCAACGACGTGTTGCGCGGAAACAGAAAGAAGGTGATCCGCTTCATCCAGGACCACCAGAGGCGCTTGGACAACTTCAGGAAGGAAGTGAGCTAGGGCGCAGTGCTTAGTGTTAGTTCGGGCATGTTGTGTCATAAACGATTAATTATGTACTTGAGGTGGCCTGGGGCGCCTCCGTAGTGTGTGGTTTCTTGCGGCGTCTCTTCTGCGAGGCCTCGGCCACGAGCTCCTCGAACACCCGGGCCTCCTCCGCTTCTAGCTCTGTGCGGGACGTCTGGCTGAACACCTGGCCGATGATCTTCAAGCCGCGGGCCCGCGCCAACCGCTTTTCTAGCGGCACCTCCTTGTCGTAGAGGATCTGGTCGCACACGCCGCGCACGGTGCCCTGGATCTCAAACTTGGAGCCGGACCACGCGGCCGCGAGCACCTTGGCGAGGAGGTACTTCTCCATCTCCTGGAGGTCCTCCTGCGTGTGCTTCTCCGGGACCTTCTCCTTCTTGGTGTCGGGCTTGCCTCCGTCGGGCTTGGCGGCGTCGTCGGCCGCGTCGTCGGACTCGCCGGAGGCCTGCTGCTCGCGCTGCACGCGCAGCAACTCCTCCTCGAGGCGCTCCACGTCCTGCTGGGCCCTGTTCTTCTCCTCCTCCGCGAGCTTGCTCTCCTCCTCCTCCTTCTTCGCGTGGTACTCGTTGTCCTCTTGCATCTTGGTGTACTCCTGCATTGTCAGCTGGGCGTCCAACGCCGACGCCACCGTCCGGAAGGTGTCCCGCACGACGCCGCCCTTGTCTTTCATGGACCACCACAAGCCGCCCAAGCCGCCGAGGAACGTCTGGCTCTTCAAGAGGATCTTGGCCTTGGTCTTGTAGATGGAGCCCAACAAATGCAAAATCTCCAAGCCGAAGCTCTCCATCTTGAGCGACTCGGCCTCGTACCGCATCTTCTGGCGGAACGACTCCACGATGTCATCGGCCATGTCCGACTCCGTGTAGAGGCAGAGCTTGTCGACCAACTTCTTGGCGAGCTCGTTGGTCATCTCCACCTTCTTGACGCGGCACTCCTCCTCGAACTGCTCCAACTCCTCCTGGCGCTTCTTCTTCTCGGCCTCCTCCTGCGTGACCGCGCCGCCCTCCGCGGTCGCGCTGTCGAGCAAGAGCTTGCCGCCCGACGTGCTCTGTGCGGGCGTGGCCGCGGCCTCGTTCAGCCCGGCGGAGGCTGCGGTGGCCGAGGCCACGTCAGCACTCGGCGGCGTGGCGCCTGTGTTCTCTGCTTTGGATCCCTGAGTCTCTGCCTTGGCGCCCTGTGTCTCTGCTTTGGTCTCCGCCTTTGCGCCCTCTGCGCCCTCGTCGTCGCCGTAGCCAGACAACTCCGCGGACTTGGAGAGCTCCAGAAGCAAGGACAACTCGCCGATCCAGTCGCGGAACGCGTCGCCGCCGAAGATCTGCGAGAAGAACTCGGTGGGGTCCTCGAAGCCGTCGTTGGGGATGGACTCCTGGATGCCGAACTTGTCGTACTTCTCGCGGAGGCGGTCGTCCAGGAGCACCTGGTAGGCCTGGCCCACCTCCTGGAAGCGGACGTGGGCCTCGGGGTCGTCGGGGTTCTTGTCCGGGTGCAAGCGGATGGCGGCCTTGCGGTAGGCCTTCTTGATCTCGAGCGCGGTGGCGCTCGGCTGCAAGCCCAACCTGTCGTAGTAAGTGGAGTCCACGACCATTGCGGCGGGCAGCGGGCGGCGAGCGCTGGCGATAGATGGGTGGAGATGTGCGTCACGTGACTGCGGTCTCGCGCATCGGGTGGGTTCGTTGATTGTCTATATACAGCTACGCGGAGTAGTACACCTTGCGCAAGTCCACCAACTTCTTGCCGCGGCCGGCCGCCAAGTCCTCCAAGGACGTCTGCTTGGTCAAGGCCTCGATGAAGCCCTTGACCACGTTCATCGGGTTGCGCGACTTGTACACCTTGCCGCGCAAGTCCTTGATGCCCGCGGCCTGGCACACCTCGAAGATGTTGGGGTTCACGCGCAAGCCGAAGCCCGCGGGCGCGGAGCGCACAAACAACTTCACCGCGTGGTACTTGTAGTCGATCTCGCCGATGATGGTGCGGTTCTCGTACCGCGGCACCGGCTGCAAGTTCTTGATGGCGTTCCAGTGGGCCTTGCGCATCGCCACACGCATGCCGTCGCGCGACTTGCCCTCGCCCAAGCCGATCATGCCGTTCTGGTCGCCCACCACCGTCAACGCGTAGAAGTTGGGGATCTTGCCCTTGGACGTCTGGCACGACACGCGCTTCATCACGATCGGCCGCACGTACAACCGCCGCATGTACCGCTCGTCCATGCCCGTCAACCGGTGCAAGTGCCGGAAGAACTCGTCGCGCTCCTGCGCCGGCGTGGCCCGCTCCGCGGCCTTGGCCTTGCCCGCCGCGGCGTCGAACAGGAGCTGCAAATCCGTGCGGTCCGCGTTGGCCACCTGCGGGATGCGCGGGTACGGCGTGTGGTCCGCGGCCTGGTTGGGGTAGAGGATGGGCTCGTCCCACTTGGGGTCCGTGCTGGCGTAGTCCAGCTGCTTGTCGGCGGGCGCGACGGGCGAGAGCAGGCGCGCGCCGCGCTGCTTCATCTCCAAGTACTGCTGCGGCGAGACGAGCGACTCGGTGATCTGGATGCTCTGCATGAGCTCGGGCGTGTAGAACTTGGCCAAGAAGTCCCTGTGCTGCTCGGCCGGCGTGCGCTGCTTGGGCACGCGCTGCTTGAGCGCGGCCACGGTCGAGAAGAGCCGCGTGGGCGGCCCGGCTCTCCTGGCGGGCACCTGTGTCAACGTCCGGAACATTGTGCTGGGAGTTTTTTCTCTTTTTTCGTTTTCGCATGGGTGTTGCGACTGCACAGACCACAGACCGCACAGAGTTCGCACTAGAACTCGCACCAGAACTCGCACCAGAACTCGCACCAGAACTCGCACCCATGGCCCTGGCCCTGCTTTTGGCCGCCTGGATGGTCAATGGATGTAATCTTGTATTCTTGCTGGGCCTCAACGGCTCACTCGCGCAGCTGGCGTGTTTCTACTGCCGTTTTTTCTGGCTGGGCCGCTTCCTGTGTCGTATTTGTGCGCTCCTTTTTCAGTCTATTCTATCTATGAGGCCGGGGCCTCGAGCTGCTTCACCGCCCGCGCCGGCGTGCCCACCACCACGGTGTTCGGCGCCACGTCGCGGGTCACCACCGACCCCGCGCCCACCACCGCGTTGTCGCCGATGGTCACTCCCGGCATCACCAGCACGCCCAGCCCGAACCACACGTTGTTGCCCACGCGGATGGGCTTGGCGTACTCCACGCCCGCCAACCGCTGCGCCGGGTCCGTGGGGTGCGTGGCCGTGGTGAAGGTGCAGTTGGGCCCCACCAACACGTTGTCGCCGAACACAATGAGCGTGCAGTCCAACAACACCAAGTTGAAGTTGCCGTAGAAGCCCTTGCCGATCTTCACGTTGAACCCGTAGTCCACGTAGAACGGCGGCTCCAAGAACGTGTCCTTCTCCACGTGCCCGAAGATCCGCCCGAGGTACTCCACGCGCGCCGCCAAGTGCCTCTGCAAGTCGTTGCCGTAGTCGCCCATGCGGATGTTGCCGTAGTCCGCCGCCAACTCGTGCGCGAGGTTGCGCCTGGTCCAGAGCTCCTTGTCGAAGCAGTTGTACGGCACCGACGAGATCATCTTGTAGTACTCCTCGGACGCGGGGATGTTGCGGAGGTTGGCCCTGGCGTACGCCACGAGCTCCTGGTCGAGCTCGTGCTTGCTGTCCTCGGTGCTTTCGGGCATCTGTATTGTTGCACTAGTTGTTGGTCTTGGCTCTGCCTTTATGTTCCATTTTGCGCTCCAATTTGCGCTCCAGTTTACTTGGCGCTGGACTGCCTAATCCGGCGCAGCGCACTTTTCGCAGGGCCCTGCTCTCGCTGCGCTAGACTGCCTATTTCGGCGCACCGTATATCCGTTTTTGCAGCCGGTCAGGAACTGGATACTAGCACGACCGATCTGAGAAGGGCCGGAAGGGGCCTGGCACCTGGGCTCTGAGTGCCTGCATGCCGAAAACTTATGGTTCAAGTAACAAGGATTCACTGATAGCAGTATGCGCACAAATGCTCTGCTTAGCGAGTACTATGCCCGGTAGACGTATAAAAGGCAGCGTTTTCGGGGTCACAACCATCCAATGACTCCTAACTTGGACCCGGACAGTTGGAGGCCTGCGGCCTCGGATTCGCCTTCCTCGGAGGAAACTCCATCCAGTGGAGCGTCCAGTGAAGCGCTTGGTGAGCTTGGTGAGCTTGGTGAGCTTGGTGAGCTTGGTGAGCTTTGTGAGCTCGGTGAGGCGCTCGATGAAACGTTCAGTGGACCGCCCGATGAATCATTTAGTGGAACGCCCAGCGAAACATTCAGTGGACCGCCCAGCGAATCATTCAGTGGACCGCCCAGTGAATCATTTAGCGGACCGCTCAGCGAACCGTTTAGTGGAACGCCTGATGAAACACCCAGTGAAGCTGCGTTTGAAGCTCCACCGATTGAGACACAACCATCCCAAACTGAACCATCCCAAACTCAACCACCCGAAATTCAACCACCCGAAATTCAACCACCCGAAATTCAACCACCCCAAACTTTACCACCCCAAATTCAACCACCCGAAATTCAACCACCCGAAATTCAACCACCCAAAATTTATCAACCACAAATTCAACAACCCCAAATTCAACAACCCCAAATTCAACAACCCGAAATTCAACAACCCGAAATTCAACCACCCGAAATTCAACCACCCAAAATTTATCAACCACAAATTCAACAACCCCAAATTCAACAACCCGAAATTCAACAACCCCAAATTCAACCACAACAAACTCTACCACCTCAAACTTTACCACCCCAAACTTTACCACCCCAAACTCTACCACCCCCAACTCAACCACCCATTCAACCACCCAGACCTCAACCACCCCAACCACAACGGTCGACTGGCACAGCTCCCGAGGATGACGATATAGTTATTACTGTCCTCTTTTGGGGTCTCGTACTCCTATACTTGTATTGCCTAGTGCGCGCTGTGCTACTTTCTTGTGCTATCTTTTTCTATGAGAATTCCCCCGAGGTACATCTGCAGTTAAGCGACCTGGCACAGACCCATTTCATCTGGACATCCTTTTTCTTCACGTATCTTCTCCCCATCGTTATTGAAAGATATAAAGATAAATGGTGAGGGCAGAGCTGAGCCAGTGACTACTATATAGGAACCGTATAACTGCTGTACCTAATCCCATTAGACACATATACATCATTGTGTATTAATCTGCCATTCTAGCGTGTCGTAGCCTGAATGTTCTGCTGCACTTTCCGCTAGTGGATTACTCTGCGCATTGGCCGTATAAAGCCGTGGGGTTCTGGGCCGCAAAGCAACGGCCAACTCGAATACCGACGGTCCCAACCATGGCTTCGAATTCCCATTCCTTGCCGAGACGGTTCACCCGTTCCTCGAGAGTCCGCCCTCCCCCGATTACGCCCTACCCTGCGCCGGACGAGGGACTAATCGACAAAGTGGCCGTTTTCGTACCGAAAGTACTGAGGGCAATATGGCATTGCATGACCACCTTGGTGGTGGGGTTCGGCCTATCAGCCTCACTCTGCCTCGCGAGTGTTGTTGTGACTGGCCTCATCTTGTACTACAGCGACAAGACTAAAGAACAGCAGAAGTCTATACTCTACTTGTTCAATGTCTCTAGTTTTTACCAATTGTGGTTGACCATTGGTTTTGTATACCTGCTTCTCGACTGTGTCACTCCCAGGCCTGTCCGCCGCAGCCGAATTGGCGTAGCGCCTATATAGGCATGCTCTATAGGACCTAAATACACGACTCGTGCAACTTTTTTTTCTCTGGCTCGCCACGTAAGTGACCTTTGGACTACTGGTGATAAATATGCAGTTTTTATTATACGTAGTGGGCCCGTCAGAGAGCGACCGTGGTGTCCTGGGGCATGTGGGTGATTCTGTAGTCGAAGCTGTTGATGGTCTCGGCCTCGTCGCTGGAGGCCACCGCCTGGTCCACCACCATGTTGAGGCAGAAGCCAAACCAGGGCCCCCAGAAGGCGCGGGGCTTCTGCGCCGTGTTCAGCAGCACCAAGTCGGCGGACTCGCCCAAGCGCGAGTAGCCGCTCTCGTCAAAACGGACCTTGCCGTTCGCTATGATGGTGTAGAGCCCGGTGCCCGGCACCAAGTGGGTGTCGAAGGACGTGATCTGGTGGCTGGTCAAGGGCGACGCGAGCCACTTCTTCTGGAACTCGAGGCGCGAGTCGCTGCCCGGCAGCAGCGGGATCAACGGGTTGCCGTTGACGACCACGGCGGTGGACGGCTTGAGCTGCTTGGCGAACTGCGTGGCGTAGCTCTCCACGGACGCAAACTGCGGCTGGGCCAGGGCGCCCGGGGCGTGGAGCTGGAGGTCCAACGACCCGAGGAGCTTCTTCAAGAAGGGCTCGATGGGCTGTGCTAGAAGGGTTAGTCACGCGTGTCGGCCGGATAACAACTGGGATGTGGCACGCTGGGCTACTTACATGTGTCCTGGGAGGTGTTCATGGCGATGGAGTTGAGCGTTGAGGCACAGGTGCGAAAGCGCACCAGAACAGAGACGACAAGAGACAGAACAAGAAAGACGAGAAAGACAAAAAGACAAGAAAACACCAAAGGAACAGATACGACACAAAAGAAATAAGAACAGACGCTTAGACGGACACAAGCAGCCCAAGCTAGCGCGTGCTTCTTCTGCGCGTGCTTCTTCTACTCGTGCCTCACCGTGGGCGCAACCGTGGGGCACGCAGGGCTCGCAACCACAGCAATCAAAGCTTATGGTATATATATATCTGGACACGGCGCCCCTCCCAGACCCCATCGACAACATGCCAGACGACGCCACAAACACCGCCAAGAACATCGCCGTTTCCGTGGTAGGATCCATCGGAGGAAACAAGGTCGCCGACGGCCTCCACTTGGGCAGCGCCGGCCACATCGCCTCGGGCGTCACCGGCGGCATCTTGGCCGGCAAGGCCGAGAACGAGGCCGAGCAGAAGGCGCACGAGAACTAGCCGATTACGTACCAATCAATGACTTAGACGCAAGCAATTGTAGGGCGACGTAGCAATTAGAGGGCGACGTAGCCGACGCGTAGGCAGGCAGCGGCGGCAGCGGCGGCAGCAGCCACTGGTGTTTTGAGCCGCGCACGCCGCCGTCGACCTCCCTGTTCTGGGGCCTGCCGCTCCGCAGGGTCAGCCGTAGATCTCGCATCGGGCACCCGAATCAGTGTGGATCGGTTGCGGCTCAGGCAACCCAGCCAGCGCGGCGTGCACACAGCGCGGCGGCCCCGGACACCTGCCCGATTCGCTGGGCGCGCGGCCTATTCTGGCGCTGGCTGCGCTGGTTTGGGCCGCGATTCTCTGCAAAGTCCCATTTTGATTCCACGCCTGCCAGCATTGTCCCGGTTGAGACAGCGAGCCTGATTCCGATCTGATCCAGGCGCCAGATAAATACTGCTGCTGTTCTTCCGCTGCGCTCTTCTTCCGCTCTTTCTGCTCCATCTCCACGCTCGCTAACAACCTGCACCTTCGCTCGCTACCGTCGCTCGTTACTCACCCTCCCTAGCGACGCAGTCTATCTCCAGTCTATCTCCAGTCTAGCCTCCAGTCCCACTCCGGTCTAGCCTCCAGCCTAACTCCAGTTTAGCCTCCAGTCTCGTGTCTCTGGCCTTTTTGACCAGCTGCTCGCCGACACATCCCGCTGACAGATCCTGTGCGATCGCACGTCCTTTACACAGACTAGCTCCGCGTTGGTTGATCTCCATCAACCCTCCTTGCCGGCTCTAGATACGCCGCAGCTACACGAACGCAGAAGCGCCCCCGCCCGTGAACCCCGTCCCGCAGGCCAGCCCAGCGGAGATTGTGTCTGACGCCGCGCCCGCTCGCTTTTTCGGACTATCCCCCACCTTCGCTGCGTCACACCAACGCACGTCAAGGGTCCACCTGCGCCAACACCCCCGGCCGCAACAACCGCCCCCAACGGGACCCCGCCGGCGTACCCCCACACAGCCAGCGCCCCCGCCGCCGCGCACCCGCCTGCGCACCTAGACTGCCGTGCTGTCGCCGCCCCCGCCCTCGCTAGACACCCACGCACCGCGGCCCGCACCACCTAGCAACACCTGCCAAAAAAAGTTGCACCCAAAGTTGCACCCACCCGAGCCGCACGCACGCCAGCCCCACAGAACCACTATGAGTGTTGTCCAGTCGCCCATGTATACCGACCGCCTCAACTCGCCTTTCGTCAACACCTCGGGCCACGGCAAAACCTCGTCCTTCAGCGACCTTTTCGCCCTGCTACAGTCCCGGGTGTCGACGCGCAAAATGAGGTCGCTCTCGCCCTCCAGCCTCTCGTCGCCGGAGCTCTCGGCGGCGCACTCGCGCAAGCGCTCGCACAGCGACCAGGCCGCCGCGTGCTTGACGGCGCCCGAGCCGCTGGCGGCGCTGCCCGTCAAGCGGTGCAAGACGGTGCCGTCGTCGCCCACCTCGCTCACCGGCCCGCTCTCCATGCCCACGCACGCGCCCAAGCCCGCGGCACACGAGCCGGCGTCGCCCAAGGTGACGCTCCCCAGCATCAGCGACGCGTTGCGCGACCTCCCCGCGGCGTCGCCCAGCCCCACGCGCATGGCGTCCAAGCCGGTGATCCCCACGGTGTCGTTGGACTACTTCGACACCTACAAGCCCAACGACGAGAACTGGCGCTACGGGCTCTTGGACCTGATCCGCAGCTCCAAGCTGTCGTTGGCGCTCTCGTTGGACGCCTACGCCATCACAGACAAGCCGCTGCGCAAGCTCCCGTCGTTCGACGAGTTGCTGAAGGCCAGCCGCCCGCGCTTCGACACGCGCGTGGGCATCAAGGCGTTGCCCACGTTCGCCGAGCGCAAGATCAACTTCCCCTACGAGAGCAACTACACCTACTTGAACAAGACGTACATGAACGACGTGGAGCGGTACCCGGAGTACTTGGAGTTGGCGCGGTCGCTCGTGCAGCTCTCGAACCCGGCCCGCCAGGCCCCGGGCCCCGTGCAGCCGGACTACACGCCACGGCTTCCGTCGCTCGGCCGCCAGGACGACGCTTACGCCTACGGCTCCGGCCAGTCGTACCGCGCCGAGCCCTTCCACGACCACAGCCATCACCACAGCCATCACCACAACCATCACCACAACCATCACCACAACCAACATGACCACCACAATCAACATGACCACCACAATCAACATGACCACCACGACCACGACCACCACAACCACACGCTCGGCCGCACGTCGCCCGGCAGCCGGCACGCCACCTACTACGACAGCCCGTACCGCCGGGTGTTGAGCCCGCAGAGCGCCACGGCACCCACGGCGCACATCGCGTACACCACGCCCGAGAACAGCTTCGAGGTCAAGCTGAGCTCGCCCGCGCACGAGCTGGACAAGCAGCACGCGCGCTTCATCCCCATCACGCCGCCGTCGGTCAAGGACAAGACCCGCACGGACTTGATGCGGTCGCCCGGCAAGACCGCGCAGGGCCCGCCGCGCTCGTGCATCTCGTGCGGGTCCGACCAGCTGCCGTGCTGGCGCCCGTCGTGGAGCATCAAGGAGGGCCAGTTGTGCAACTCGTGCGGGCTCCGCTACAAGAAGACCGCGGTGCGGTGCCTCAACAACGAGTGCAAGAAGATCCCCGCCAAGGGTGAGTGGGCCTTGATGCAGAGCAAGGGCAAGACCCGCTTTGACAGCGGCGAGCCCGCGTACGCGTGCCTCAGCTGCGGCTGGAAGGTCGACGTGAAGCAGTAGGCGTCGTCTTCATATCATCCTCATATCATCCTCATATCTAATCGTATACACATATATTCTCATCTACGTCTCTTCATCTTTGTCTCTTCGCCTCTCGTCTTTTTGTCTTTGTCTCTTCGTCTTTGTCTCTTCGCCTGTTCTTTTCCTCTCAGTCTATCATCGATCGAAGTCGTCCGCTGGCCGCGCCCTGTGCGCGCGCAAGCTCGCCTCCAGACAACTCCCGCCACGCAAACTACCCTTTTCCCACAAATGGCCGTCATTCACATCAAGATCAAGTCGTCGGGCGACAAGAAGTACGACGTGGAGGTCGACACGGAGTCCACCATCGAGGACTTGAAAACAATCATCTCGGCGCAGGCCGACGTGCCCGTCGAGAGCCAGCGCTTGATATACAGCGGGAAGGTCTTGAAGGACACGGAAACCGTGGCGTTCTACAAGATCCAGAACGACCACAGCATCCACTTGGTGAAGAGCGCGGCCGCCAAGTCGGCCGCCAAGCCCGCGGGCGCCGCCACCGCATCCAGCGGCTCGGCCGGCGCCAGCGCCGCCTCCCCTACACCCGCCGCCGGCGCCGTGCCCTCCAACATCGCCGCGGGCCAAGGCTTCAACCCGCTCTCGGACTTGACCGGCGCGCGGTACGCCGGATACACACAGTTGCCCAATGCGTCGATGTTCGGGCCCGACGGCGGCATGGGCGCGTTCCCCGACCCCGAGCAGATCGACTCGCTAATGTCCAGCCCGGAGTTCCAGCTGCAGATGAACGCCATGTTGCTGGACCCACGCATGTTGGACATGTTGATCAACCAGAGCCCGCAGTTGCGCGGCTTGAGCCCCGAGGCCCGCCAGATGTTGCAGCCCATGTTCCGCGAGATGTTGTCCAACCCCGAGAGCATCCGCTCCATGATGAACTTGAGCCGCTCCATGCAAGGCGGCGCCGGCGGCTTGGGCGGCTTGGGCGGCGCGGCCGGCGCCCTGGACGCCTCGTCCGCGTTCCCTGCGCCGGGCTCCAACCCCACGGTGGAGGGCGCCGAGTCGTCCGACGCCAGCGCCTCCGCGGCCCCCGGCGCCGGCGCTGCTGCCAACCCGTTCGCCGGCTTGTTCCGCAACGGCGTGCCTCCGTTCGACCCCTCGCTCCTCGGCGCGTTCGGCAACCAGCAGCAGCCCGCCGCGCCCGACAACAGGCCCCCGGAGGAGAAGTACGAGGACCAGTTGCGGCAGCTCAACGAGATGGGGTTCTCGGACTTCGACCAGAACGTGGCCGCCTTGAGAAGAAGCGGCGGAAACGTGCAGGGGGCGCTCGACTTCTTGTTGTCTGGCGGCTTCTGAGCTGGGCCTCTCATCTACCGGCGCGCACCACGACCATAGCAGCCCGTGACAGTTAATGAACCTAGCAGAAACAAGCACGTGTAGGGAGCCGACCGGCGCCGAAGGCTCCGTCGTAGGCTCCGTCGTAGGCTCTCGTGGACTCTCGTAGCCTCCGCCGGCCCTGCCAGGGTGGTCGTGCGCGGGCAAAACAGAACCCACCATCAACTCAAGCAGGCCGCCGCCTCAGCCAGCCAGACCAGCGGAGCATGTCGGAGGTCTCCAGCACACCACAGGACGCCAAGCCGGCTTCTCCGGGCGGTAATGCCTCTCTGGCGAAAGACCACGGTCCGGAGCCAGGCCCGCCGCAAGAAAAGCCCGCCAAACAGGACGAGGACTACATCCCGCCGCTACAGCGCAGACTAGGCCCGCACCAGGACGAGCTCAACGAGCCTGTTTCGCTCGCGGACCAGGCCGACCCGGTGCTCTTCGAGCTCCGCAAGCTCGTGGGGCTCGCGATTGCGTCCGGCAAGAACGAGCCCGGCTTCTCGCTACCGTTCCTACACGAGGTCACCAACTTGACCGCCGAATACATGCATTACCTAATCGACACGCTCCACAAGATGACGGAGTCGCAGCGGCATCTGCGCCCGGGCATCGCCGACCTCGAGTTGTGCTTGGCGGCGCAGGGCGTCACGCCGTCGGCGTTGTACGAGGAGTACACGCGGACAAAGGCGCTCAAGAGCGGCGCCCGGGCGGCCGCAAAGAAGATCCACGCCGAGCTCGACGTGCTCCTACGAGAGTACAACGCAGACAAGTACAACTTGGACAAGGACGACCCGTCGCTCGTGTTCCACGCCAACGAGCACCACGAGATCGCGACGTTGGTGCCGCGCCGCGTCAAGAGGCGGGACTACATCCCCGAGTACCTCCCGGAGTTGCCGCCGGACTTCACCTACACGCTGACCGGCGACTACATGAAGCCGTTGTCGGACCCCAAGGAAATCAAGCTCAAGCTTGCGCAGGAGTCGCGGCTCAACGAGGATTCCTTGTACCGGCTCATAGACGACGACGACAAGCGCTGGAGGGAGGCCTTTGAGAGGCTGCTCGAGACGCTCGACTCGTCCGATAGGGACTCCGACGCCGACGACATCATGAGCCACGCCGGCGACGAGATGCGCTCCGCCGCCAGCGAGCCGCCCGAGGACGCGGCAGCAAAGCAGGACGCGGCAGCGAAGCCTGTGGACGCCCAAGCGCCAGCGGCGCTCCCCGGCCCAGCAGAGGCCCCGGGCCCAGTGGATGCTGCTACCCCCGCCGACGGGGTCGTGCCACAGGACACAGCGGCGAAGCCCCCGAGCGGCAAGAGGTTCGACTTCGTGGCGTATGCCAAGAAAAGGCAGCACGCGAAGGAGAAGTTCGCCCGCGATGTGGAGAGGCGCCGCAAGATGCGGCGCGAGAACGTGTTCATGCAAGCCGAGCGGTTCTACTCGCCGTACGCGACGTCGGTGGCCACGAAGACAGACTCGGAGTACTTCGCCGGGGTGTTGGAGTCGGGCTTCAGGCGGGTCATCAAGGCCACCAGAAACGCCGAGAAGCGAAAGAAGGAGCGCATGGAGCGGCTCGTGGAGGAGGAACGCGCTCGGGAGGAGGAGCAGAAATCGGCCGCGGGCGCCGTCGAGTTCGGGTTTGCGTTCAACCCCGCCGCCAACCTCCTGGACGACAGCGACGAGGAGTTGGAGCAGGCCGAGGAGTTCGATTTCGGCGACGAGGAGCAAGCTGCGGCTCTCGCCGACGCCGCGCTGCAAGCCACCCCGGGGTTCGAAGCGCAGTCGGTGTCGCCAGCGCCTCCGCTGTCGCAGTTTTCGGGTAAGGCGCCGCTCAAGGCACCGTCCGTGCCGGAGCAGCATGGAGAAGCCGAGCAGGAGAAGGAGCAAGGATCGCACAGCGAGTTGGAGAGCGAGCTCGAGAACTTCTTTGGGTCCGAGCTCGCGGTCGAAAGCTCCACTGCCGCGCAGGTGGACGCGAACGGCGCCGACGCCGGCCCGCAGGCGACTAACGGCTACAATGGCACGGCGGGCGACGTCCAGGGCCAGATTGACGAGGGCAATGGCATCGCACTGGCGGCCCACGGGCCCGGCCCCGCGGCCGCGTGGGCAAACGCCGAGGAGGACGAGTCGGACGAAGACGACTTGGAGGACTTGGTATGAGCAAGCACGGAGGCCCGCCGCGGCGCCGCGCTCGTCTATTGCATATAGAAACACTGCTCCCCGGCAGCCACGCCACGGCTGGAGATGTCTAGCCGTGCGCGGAGCAGAAGCTGGGGTGCACCCGTGCATCACACTATTTCATAAACATGCACCGCGTAGATGTCGGAGTCGGAGACCAAGACGGCCAGAATTTCACCGCGGCCAACACGCACAATCCACCCCCGATTGCCCCCGGCGCAGACCCTCTACACGCTGCGTGTCTTGCCGATCACCTTCCCCGCGAGGCCCCGAAATCACGCCCCTTTTCCCTGCGCTAACACCCAAAAGAGGCGACCACCCGCCCATCGCCATCACCCACGCCAAGACGGCGCCAGACCCCTCCCCCAGCGCCCCCAGGCCCCACCCACAAGGCCGCAGAACACGCCGCCACAATGACCAGCGTGTCGTTGCCCCTGTCCGTGCCGTTTCCGGTGACGGTGAGCGCCGTGCTTAGTGTGGCCGGCGACACGGTGCAGAAACACACGCCGTTGTTCAAATACAAGTACTGGGACTACCAGGCGGACCCCAACTCGTCGGAGGACGAGCCAGCGCGGGTGCGCGTCGAGCGCATCGGCAGCTTCGAGTCGCCCATCGAGGGCGAGGTCGTGGCGGTCAAGATCCGGCCCAACGACGAGATCGCCCACAGCGGCGTCGAGCTCTACGTGATCCGAGAAACGTGCACGCACACGGTCCAGTACGGCGGGCTCTGTGCGCTTTGCGGCAAGGCCGTGGAGGACGAGAAGGACTACTCGGGCTACAGCTACGAGGACAGGGCCACGGTGTCCATGTCCTACGACAACCTGGGCCTCCGGGTGTCCATGGACGAGGCGGCCAAGATCGAGAAGTCCGCCACCGACAAGTTGGCCGAGGACAAGAAGCTCATTTTGGTTGTGGACCTAGACCAGACGGTCATCCACGCCACGGTGGACCCCACCGTGGGCGAGTGGCAGCGCGACACGCTGAACCCCAACTACCCGTACGTCAAGGACGTGCGCTCGTTCTCCTTGGACGAGGAGCCCGTGCTCCCGCCCGGCTGGGCCGGCCCGCGCCCCGCGCCCTCCAAGTGCTGGTACTACGTCAAGTTGCGCCCCGGCTTGGAGGACTTTCTTGCGCGCGTCTCGCAGCTCTACGAGCTCCACATCTACACCATGGCCACGCGCAACTACGCGCTCGCGATTGCAAACATCATCGACCCGACCGGCAAGTACTTTGGCGACCGCATCCTCAGCCGGGACGAGAGCGGGTCGCTCACACACAAGAACCTCAAGCGGCTCTTCCCGGTGGACCAGTCCATGGTGGTGATCATCGACGACCGCGGCGACGTCTGGCTGTGGGAGTCCAACTTGATCAAGGTCGTGCCCTACGACTTTTTCGTGGGCATCGGAGACATCAACCTGAGTTTCTTGCCCAAGAAGAACGGCCAGCTCCTCGGGCCCACCAAGAGACGGAAGTCCATTGCACAACTAGAAGAGTTGGAGAACTCGCCGCAAGCGCCCGAGCCGGCGGGTGAGGACAACGCCGAGCAATCCGACACGAACGGCGAGCAGAGTGAAGAGCAGGATGCAAGCGCTGATCCTCTGGAGTCGCAGGAGAACGGCCAGGACCGCCCGGCCGAGGCGGATGAGCTGCCCGACAACGACAGCGACCAGCACTCGCCAGTGGACAGGCTAGTGCATTTGGGCGGCGGGGAGAACAACAAGGACCTTTTGATTCAGCAGCTGATGACAAGGAGCCAGGTTGTGGAACAGCAGCAGATCGATAGACCCCTTGCCAAGCTCCAGAACAACTTGGACAAATTGCTACATGAGCAGGACACGCCTACCCCAGAGAGCGAGGGCGACGAGGAGGACCAGGACCACCTCCTCCGTGACGATGACTCGGAGCTCAGCTCTTTGGAAACTGCGTTGAAGTACATCCACGACGAGTACTTCAAGTTGTACAGCAAATACCGCGAGAATCACTCGATCCCGAGGCCGGACCTCACCACCATTATACCCGAACTCAAGCGCTCTTGTCTCGATGGCGTGGTCATTTTGTTCTCTGGCATTTTACCTCTAGGAATGAACATTAACAACGCGGATATCGTGATCTGGTGCCGTCAGTTTGGCGTCAAGGTTGTGAACGAGGTGTATCCTGAGGTCACTCACGTGGTCTGCAGAGACCCCAGCTCGACGCTAATGAAGCCGGGTCTTACTCTCAAGGTGCGTGTGGCCAAAAAGACCATACCGGGCGTGAAGATCGTGAGCCCGGACTGGCTTTTCGCTTGCCTCAGCGCATGGAGCAAGGTCCCGGAGGATGAGTACTTGATCGATGTTCCAGAGCAGGATTGGTACGTGTCCTCTACAGACTTGGACAAGTATCAGAAGAATCTCGAGATTCAAAAACAGAGACAAGGCGCTATGGGCGCCAAAGCGCGTCCCAGGGAAGATTCGCTCTCGTCGCTTGAGGATTACGATTTCAACGATGCCAGCGCAGAGGTTGACGACTTCCTAGCGGGCTTGAGCGACGACGACGATATAAACGATACAAAACACGATGATGACTCTGACGACGACGACGCAGACGCAGACTCAGAGTCAGACGGCGACGAGCCTAGTGGCTCATCGTTTCTCAAAGGGCTCTACAACGAGTCCTCGCACAAGAGAAAAGTTGCTGAAGACGATCTGGACGAAGAAGACGATGGGCGTGGGAAGAAGAGAAAAACGGAGGATGACATGGATATGCTCGAGAAGGAACTTCTCGATGAATTGGACAGCATAGAATGATCGCTACAAACGGACAAAGACAGAACACAGTCTAGTTTTGGCGCAGCAAGGCGATGACACGGCCAGACAAAACGAGGTCTACACAGCCATATATCAATACGCATCTAGGCATGGATACTCAGCCTTGGTCTCTCCTTGCATGCTAATTTCTTGTCAATGGCAGAGGATAAAAATAGCAGCAGAGTGTTTAGAAGGTCATGTGATTTGCCGGTTGGCTTGGTAGATCATCTATCGCCTGCAGACAGGGACGCACTGCCAGCCATTAACGGCAACTAAGGTACAGTTTCGCCTATTAATCTCCATGGTCCAGATGGTATAAACCTAGCTATAAGTCCATTTTCTGTTTTATCGAAAGAATCCAAAGCAATTGCGGTTCCAAAAAAGTTGCAAGAAAGTTCTTGAACGAAGCACCGCACATACACTGCCGTTACCCCACACCGTGATTTAGCACAATAACAAAGGGTTTACATTAGTCAGAAGTTCGATTTTTCATAATCTTTTAATAAGAATTGGTTGGCAGGATGATATTACGATTGTTAGTTTTGTTCTTCACGTTGGCGTCCATAGTTCTCCTGGTGTGGTCGTTGGTCGGATCATACAAGAACGAGGCTTATTTGACCAATAACTACCTCCTCAGTTTCCAGGTATCGAACTTGAACCTCTCGGCGATTTTCCAGAAGGGCATTGAAGAGAACTCCAAAAGAAACTACATCCCCCAAGAACTTGTTCTCGAGCCGTTGAATCCGCAATCAACCGCGGCACCTCAGAATTTGCCACCAACTGCGACAGTCAACGACAAGCGTGCTGTGGACTATTCGTCGCTCGTGGCTGGTGTCAAAGGCGACGGTTCGTCCCTAGTAAACCAGTTGACTTCGGTGCTATCAGCTGGCTCTTCTGACATCACGTCCGCAGCCAACTTGAAAAGTGTTGTTTCGAGTGTCGAGGCACAAGCCTCAACAATCTCGATCCCGGACTCGGTTGCTTCGCTAGCGAGCGAAGTTACAGACGACCTCTCCTCGATTCTCAGCGATATTGCCAAGTCGGCGAATGTGTCGGACTTGGGTCTCTCCGATATGTACTCTGTGTCGTTCTACGGGTACTGTAAGGGAAATTTGGACAGCAAGATCGAAGAGATTGAAAGCTTGGGCAAGTTCGGCAAGCAGTTTGAAAACGACAATGTCAATTTCACGTACTGCAGCCATCCCAAGGTGGGATACAAGTTTGACCCGTTGACGCTCTTGAAGACGGAAATCAGTCAAAAGGTCAAGGACTACTCGGATGGCGTATCTACACTCACGGGAGGACTTTCGGACGATTTCACGGCAGAGTTGTCGAAGGTTGTGAGCTCTCTCACGTACGAGGATTTGGGTCTTCCGGGCAATCTCGAGAAGAAGCTCAGCACGCTACACCAAGCGACGATTGCGGGATTCGCGTTGATTCTTGCAGGTGCGTGCCTAGCGTTCATCTTGCTCATCTTTGAGCTTGCGGGACTTTGCGCTTCGCCGCAGAACGCGTGTCTTTCTTGCTGCAACATGATCTTCATGGTGCTCGTGGCACTTGTCATGCTCGTCGGTTCGGCACTCACCACGGGCGCATACATGTACGTGCGGAGGGTTGTCAACAACAACTTGGACGAGTACAACGTGAAGGCGTTTTTGTCTGTTCAGTTTTATGCGTTCTCGTGGAGCGCAGTCGTTGCGGCATTGCTTGTTGTGTTTCTCCGAACCCTCGGGTTTTGCTGCGGATGGTCGAGCGCAGGCCCCAGAAGAGTCAGGGCGCCGGAAGTCTTCTATAACCACAAGGCGTAAGTATAAAAGGATATTCAACTCGGGTACCACGGCAGCACCGGTCCGCTTCGGTGTATTGTAGTCTACTACATCTCGCCTTGTGTGGCAATTAGTTATAGTCATACTTTAAGCTACAAACGATTTACAACACGTACGTAGAATTCAATCTTCTGTGGTGGCGCCAAAACTCTATCACAACGCAATTTCCACAGATTTGCCGGAGGCAGCGACGCTGGCGTTTCCGAAGGCGTCCTTGGTGAAGTCGGACTTCACCGACAGCACACCCAAGAGTCTCACCAGCCACTTTCCGTTCGAAGAAGAGGTGACCTTGATGGACTTGTCCGAAACATCGACAGTGATCTCGTCCACGTAGCTGCCTGCCTTCTGGTAGTCGGGAATCGACACCTTGTGGGTGCCAGTGGCCTTGAAAATGTTGACGACAAACTCCTCGGAGTAGTCGTAGTCTGGGACGTGCTGGTCCTTGGGGCCCGACACGAACACGGAGTTCTCTCTGACAAGAAGAGGCAAGGAGTGGAAGTCGTGCTTCTCCTCGAACCAGCCACCAGTGGAGACCCTGGTCTTGCCGTCGATGTAGCCGTACCACTCTCCCTTTGGCACGTAGAAGGTGGCGTCGCCCTCGGCGTTGAACACCGGTGCGACAAGGAGGCTGTCACCCAACATGAACTGGGTGTCTGCGTTGTAGGCCTCCTGCTCGTCAGGGAACTCCAAGAACATTGCCCGCATGACAGGCGTGGCGGTCTTGTGGGCGGTGATGGCCTGGTGGTAGATGTAAGGCATCAACTCCAACTTCAACTTGGTGAACTTCTTCAACACGGAGCTGGCCTCGTCGTCAAACAACCATGGCACACGGTACGAGGACGAGCCGTGGAGACGCGAGTGCGAGCTCAAGAGACCGAAGGCACACCATCTCTTGTAGACGGCGGGCTCGGGCTTCACGCCCTCGAAGCCACCGATGTCGTGCGACCAGAAGCCGAAGCCCGAGAGGCACAACGAGAGGCCGCCCCGCAAGCTCTCGGCCATGGCCTCGAACGACGACTCGCAGTCTCCGCCCCAGTGCACGGGGAACTGCTGGCCGCCGACGGTGGCCGAACGAGCAAAGAGGCAGGCCTCGTTCTTTCCAAGGCGCTTCTCCAAAACCTCAAACACACACTTGTTGTACAACAAGGTGTAGTAGTTGTGCATGGCCACGGGGTCCTTGCCGTTGTGGTACGAGACGCCGATGCATGGGATCCGCTCGCCGAAGTCGGTCTTGAACGCGTCCACGCCGAGGTCCACCAACTTCTCCAACTCGTCCTGGTACCACTTGTAGGCCTCGGGGCTGGTGTAGTCCACAATGCCCATGCCGGCCTGCCACAAGTCGGTCTGGTACGACGAGCCGTCGGTGTTCTTGATGAGGTAGCCCTTCTCGTCCGCCACCTTGAAGAGCGCCGACTCCTGCGCAATGTACGGGTTGATCCAGGCGCACACCTTGATGTTGAAGTCGTCCTTCAACTTCTTGATCATGGCGCCGGCGTCGGGGAACATGTCCGGGTCGAACTCGAAGTCGCACCACTGGAAGCCCTTCATCCAGAAGCAGTCGAAGTGGAACGTGCGGAGCGGGATGTCCCGCTCCTTCATGCCCGAGATGAACGACGACACCGTCTTGATGTCGTAGTCGGTGGTGAAGGACGTGGTGAGCCACAAGCCGAACGTCCACGCGGGTGGGAGCGCAGGGAACCCGGTCAACTGCGCGTACTTCTGCAAGATCTCCTTGGGCGTGGGGCCGTAGATCACGTACCACCGGGCGCCCTCGGCCGGCACCGTGATGTTGACGCGGGTGGTGCGCTCCGACTGGATCTCGTACACCACGTCGCTGGAGGAGTCGATGAACACACCGTAGCCGCGGCTGGAGATGAAGAACGGAATGTTCTTGTAGGTCCACTCGGACGAGGTGCCGCCGTCCTCGTTCCAGATCTCCACTCTCTGCCCGTTCTTCTGGAAGGGGCCGAACCGCTCGCCGAGTCCGTAGAGCTTCTCGCCCACCGAGATGTGGAACTGGAGCGTGGTGAAGGTGCGGCCCTGGCTGTAGGTGGCTGGGTCGCGGGTGTCTCTGACCCAGCCCACCGATCTGTATCCAAGCTCGGTGAGGAACTTGCCGTCCTCGCCCTCGTACCGGATGTTGAACTTCTTGCTGCCCACCTTGGCGCTGAAGCCTGCGCCGGCGTCAACAGTGACGCTCTCCGGGCCCTCGGTGACCTTGGCCAAGTGCGCCTCGTCGTTGGCAATCTCGAACCGGGGCTCGCCGCTGTTCTTGTAGGCGGACACGTGGTGGTACGCCTCGCCGCTCACCACTCCGGGGATTGGCGACTCCAAATGCGTGGAGATGGTGGGGTTGTTGAGACTGTCTGCGCGGCCACGGATGGGGTCGGTGGCGAAAACAGAGTACAACTTGCCCTTGGAGGCGTTGTGCTTGACAACGTCGTTGGCCCATTGGATGGCCACGTTCTCTTTCACCTCCCACATGCCCCGCGAGAAGCGGGTGTCCGAGGGGACGTGTCTATCAATAGGAAGCAAGGTGGTTTTTCTAATCATTGCCAGTTACTTGGAATAATTTGGCCATTGCAACCCATGGAGATGGCCCCCAAATTTATAGCCGATGCCCCGCTAACATTGGATACTCTACTACATGAGGAAGGTCTCCGCAAGTCGGTTCTTGACTGCAGCTAGAAATATGTAAACCACGATGGTGGCATTTCTAGGCGCGTGGCTTGATATCCGTGGACCTGCAGTCTGAAAATTCGTTCCCCTGCACCGCTTATCTAGCGAATGAGTTGAAAACCTGTGGTCGGAGAAGCTGTGTCCAAAGAGGAAAGTGCAAGCAGGCAGGTACGAACGTGCCCCCCACTATCTCACGCAATACCCACGGTTACTAGCCACACCCGCTGAGCGTAGCCTCGCGACCGGGAAAGGGTGGCCCGGAGACAGAGTGGTATCTGTGAGCCCTCGCTGCGCTTTTTTCGATTTTTTTAAAAATTATTTGTAGATCTCCGGCCTCTTTTCGCGGGCTTTCGGTCTTTGATGCCCGTGAGCGTGGACTGATACGTGCATGATCTAACGTCCCCCGCATTTTACTGCACAGATGCGGCTACGCATATTTTTGTTGGTTCCTCCAAGAAACGTTGATGCTGTTGAAAGTAGCGCAACTGGTCCTCTTGGTGTTCGAAAACTCCTCGGAGGGCGGCACGACAATCGGGGTTTTTGTTATGTTGCAATTGCTCGACTTTAAGTTTGGGTGATGGTTGCGAAAAAAATGTACCCCTCCTATCAAGTACTCATTTTGCAGCCACCCGCACCGTTTGTAGGAGCTTACTTAGCAGCTTAAGAATTCTGCTTTGGGTGCCCCGCGTCTGCATATTTGTCCGTGGGGGACACCGCCCCAGAGGATCTGCATCAACGCACGTCCAAAGAAGTTAAAAATCCTCTCAAACTGATACAGGGCAAGACGCGTATTCGACAGACTCGGCCCTTTGCTACACATGGCGAGGCTTATGCCTAAATGCGGAGTACTGAGAGCAGGACTGGCGCTGCGTTCTCAAGTGTTACTATTTAAACGCCATCAACGTCGTCTTTTTTGTCTACTTCTCCCCAAGTGAACATGGCTCAAACTCGCGTGTCCACCCCCAGCCTCGATGACAAGGCTCACATCGAGCACATATCGCAAGCGTCCGTGGAGGAAAGCAAGCCCAAGCTCGTCCAGCCCGAGTTGGACGCCGACGCAAACGACGCAACAGACCATGAGCACAGCCTCACCATCAACGAGGCTTTGAAGACGCACACCTGGGCGGTGTTCTGGTCGATGGTGATGAGCGCCACCATTATCATGGAGGGCTACGACAACATTTTGATCAGTTCCTTTTACGCTTATCCGTCGTTCCAAAAGAAGTACGGAAGGGCCGTCAACGACGAGGGCGACTACGAGCTCGCTGGCCGCTGGCAAGTGGCGCTCTCCACCGCCTCGAGTGTTGGTATTATTCTCACGTTAATCTTCAACGGTTGGGTCGTCGAGCGCTTCGGGCACAGAAGGGTGATTATGGTCAGTCTTGTGCTCATGGCAGCCTTTGTGTTTGTGACCTTCTTTGCCAACACCCTCACCCACTTGCTTATTGGGCAGATCTTCTGCGGAATTCCGTGGGGAATCTTCTCTACCATGGGCCCCACCTACTCTTCCGAAATCACGCCGTTGGCCCTCAGAGGCCAGTTGCTGGCCTACGTCAACATGTGCTGGGCCATCGGCCAGTTCGTCGCTGCCGGTGTCTTGAAGGCTCTTGTTAACAACACCACGCAATGGTCGTACCGGATTCCGTTTGGTATTCAGTGGGCGTGGATTCCACCTCTTTTCATTCTCACTTACTTGGCTCCAGACTCTCCCTGGTGGTTGGTCAGAAAGGGCAGAGTGGAGGACGCAAAGAAGGTTGTCCGGAGGATCACGAACAAGTCCATCCACGACCAAGTGGATGCAAGAGTGGCGTTGATGGTCAGAACGACGGAGTTGGAGAGAGAGCAGGAGAAGCTCAAGGCTTTGGACAAGGAGAACTCCGGCTGGAGGGCCTACGTGCGTCTATTCCAGGGACCTAACAGAAGAAGAACCGAGGTGGCGTGCATTGCGTTCGCCGGCCAGGTGCTCTCGGGATCCACCTTTGCTTACTCTCCCTCGTACTTCTTCTCCCAAGCAGGTTTGGCGTCCGGCGATGTGTACAAGTTGAACTTGGGAGTTACCGCCATTGCTTTCTGCGGCACGTTTTCCTCGTGGTTCTTGCTCAAGAAATTCGGCCGGAGAACCATCTATGTTTCGGGATACTTCGTTCTTGTTGTTTTGTTGTTCCTCATTGGTATCTTGGCTGTCCCGGCCGCCCACTCGGGCTCGGTCAAGTGGGCTCAGGCTGCATTGACCATCTTGTGGGCGGCCACCTACGCGCTCACAATCGGGCCCTTGGCGTTCACCATCGTTTCGGAAATGTCTGCCACCAACTTGCGTGCGCAGTCCATTGCTTTGGCCAGAAACTCCTACAACTTGTGCTCTTTAATATCCAACGTTGTCGAGCCATACTTGATCAATCCGGGCAATGCCAACTTGAAGGGAAAGACCGCGTTCGTGTGGTTCGGCACCGCGTTGCCAACCTTGATCTGGGCTTACTTCAGGTTGCCTGAGACCAAGGGCCGCACGTACGAAGAGTTGGACTTGATGTTCGAGCGGGGTGTTCCCACCAGGAAGTTCTCAACCTACGAGATTACGACCGAGGAGTTGGCCCTCTCTCCGAGAGAGACTGAGGCCAAGACCAAAATTTAATTTCTATATTTGTTATGTTGTAATGTTAGATACTGCTCGATAATTTGGTGTAGCTCTTGGTTGTCGCACTGACAAGCACGGTATTGATAAGACGGCGGTGTATGATATTGAGGTTTAGTGTAAGAAATCAGAAGACAATATATGATCTTATCAAAAAAGGAATATTTTGGGCCAGAACCATGATGGTGTACTTGATGTAGATCTGAGCTGGACGGCTCGCACAGTTTACAGAATTTTGGCCCAAGTCAGCTTTCTGCGCATATTTACATAGGCAAAACACGAAAGTAAAATGCCACAACGCAGCCACAAAAAACAATTAACCCGGAAACCACGACACCCGTAGCTGCACTTTCTCCCACAAAATCTCTTGGTGCTACTTAGCGGCGCTTTAATTACTGGAGAGAGTCGGCACCCACTAGCGTCGGCCTGCGCGCACTTCTGCCGCATCTCATCTGCAACAGCTCAGTAACTACCAAGCGTGTCATCAAACCGGCACTCCACCACAAAACGGCACTCGTTTGAGCTGTACATTGCACACAGCCAGGCATCCACATAGACACGTTTCGCCTGCCGGACACAGAGAAAACGGCCGACACAATGCTCTGCGCACTCTCGGGTCATCAGACCAAAGAGCCGGTGGTTTCGCCCAAGAGCGGCGCCATCTTCGAGAAAAACCTCATAGAGTCATACATCGCCACCGCAGGCAAGGACCCGGTGACCGACGAGCCGTTGACGGTGGCGGAGCTCGTGCCCATCACGCAGAAGGTGCCCGTCATCACGCCGCCCAAGCCGCTCGCGTTCAGCTCCATTCCGTCGATGCTCTCTGCGTTCCAGAACGAGTGGGACGCCTTGGCGCTCGAGGTCTTCACCTTGAGGAAGCAGTTGCACGACACGCGCGAAGACTTGAGCGTGTCGTTGTACAAGTACGACGCCGCCGTGCGTGTAGCGGCCCGGGCCATCAGGGAGCGCGACGAAGCACAGCAGGCTCTAACCCAGCTCTCCGAGAGCTTTGCTCAGGGAGCAGGCACCAGCATTGCCGAGGGCCGGGGAGAAGATTCCGGTGAAAATGGGCAGGCTGCGGGCGAAAACGACCTGGCGTCCGCTGCAAACGGACACGAGGCAGCCGAGGGCGCCCGTACGGTTCCGGTGGACGAGCTTGTCGAGGCCCGCGAGGCGCTTTTCCAGCTACACAAGCTGACAAAGGTTGCATTGCCCATCTCGGCAAAAACCAAGGCCACGGTGGCGAAAACAGAGTCCTCGCACGGGCTCGAGGGCATAGAGGGCTCGTGCGCCAACGCAGCGGCCACACAAGTCATCTACTGGGGCGCGTTCGGCACACGCGTGTTCCTGGGCGGCCAGGAGGCTACGGAGGAGGCGTCGGTGGCCAGGAAGTACGCGGCCGTGGGGTTCCTCAACGACAAGGACGGCTCGCGTGCCATCGGGGTCGACGACGACCACGTCTACCTGCTAGATACAGGCGAGGCGCAGGGGAGTGGGATTGCGGGCGTCCAGCGCATAGTCACGCACCCCAGCAGGCCCTACTTCGTTGCTGTCACCGGCGACAACTCGTGGGTGCTTGCGGACGCCGAGGGAAGCATATTCAAGTCGCTGGCGTGGCCCGCGATCGACGCATTCGACCTACACGTGGACGGGGTGTTGCTTGGGCTAGCGCACGGCGCGCAGGTGGACATTGTGGACATCACCACGGCCGAAACGGTCTCGACGGTGGCGTTGGGGCCCATCCAGCGAGCATCGAGCGTGCAGTTTGCGCTCAACGGGTACTGGCTCGTGGTGAGCGGCGAGACCAAGGACGCGCAGGGGCTCGTGGCGGTGTACGACTTGCGCAAGAACAGCGTGGTGCACACGTTTGCGGCGGAAGGCGCCGCCGAGGCTGCGCTCGACCCGTCGAGCCAGGTTTTGGTGACCAGCCTGGAGAAGTCGCAGAAGTTGCAGGTGCATCTCTTCGCCAAAAAGGGCAAGCGATGGGCGGAGGCCGTGGCGGAGGTGGACTGCGGCCCGCTCCACGGCTTGCGTGTAGAGAGCACGGTCGAGGCCGTGCAAGAGCAGAAGAAGGTGGTGTTTGCGGGGCTCAGCGGGGACCAGGTGGCCCGCTTCGAGGTTGCGCTAGAGTAGCAATGAGAACATAATAAGACAGTAAAAATAGCAGAAGAAAAGGAACAAGGAAGAGGAAGAGGAAGAAAGGAAGAGGGGGAAAGGAAGCCAAGGAAGAGTGCGATGGAGAGTGCGATGGAGAGTGCGATGGAGACTGCGAATGAGTGGATTATACATCAGCGCGCACTTATCGCCCACACAGCTATCGCCCACGCAATGGCATTCTCCGAAGACGACACAAAACACCTCGACGGGTTGGTGGCTCAATGGCTCGCCGTGGACCGCAACCCGGCGTCCCGCGACGAGATCGCGGCGTTGCACAGCGCCGGCAACTACGCCGTGTTGCGCTCCAAGTTGGGCCGCCGCATAGCGTTCGGCACCGCGGGCCTCCGCTCGTCCATGGAGTCCGGCTTCGCCCACATGAACGACGTGACCATCTTGCAGGCGTCGCAGGGCTTGGTCGCGCACCTCGTGGCCACGGCCCGGCTGCCGTCCATCGTGCTCGGCTACGACCACCGCCACCACTCGCAGCGCTTCGCCGAGATCACCGCCAGCGTGGCGCTCGCGAGCGGCCTCACGGTGTACTACCTCGGCTCCGTGGAGCACCTCTCGGCGGAGACGGACGCCGGCGCGTATGACGCGGCCGCGGACCGGCTGTACGTCCACACGCCCATGGTGCCGTTCGCCATCGACCACTACGGCGCGTCCGCGGGCGTGATGGTCACCGCGTCCCACAACCCGGCGCGCGACAACGGCTACAAGGTGTACTACGGCAACGGGTGCCAGATCATCCCGCCGGTGGACCGCGAGATCGCGGCCAGCATCGACGCCAACTTGGCGCCCTGGGACGACAGGCGCGTGTGGCTGGTGGCCGAGAACTTTGCGGCCGGCGCGGCCGCGGGCCGCTTGCGCGCGGCCAAGAGCGAGGTGGCGGCTCTCTACGTGGAGGCGGTGATGCAGAAGTTGGTCCGGAGCGCCGCCGTGTCGTACGACTTTGTCTACACGCCCATGCACGGCGTGGGCGCCGAGGTGTTTGGGCGCATTTGCACCCGCATGGGCGTCGCGGTCGACGTGGTGCCCGAGCAGGCGCAGCCGGACCCGGACTTCTCCACGGTCAAGTTCCCCAACCCGGAGGAGGCCGGAGCGCTCGACTTGGCCATCGCGCGGGCCTCGGCCCGCAAGTGCCGCTTGGTGGTGGCTAACGACCCGGACGCAGACCGCTTCTCCGTGGCGGTGCACACCGCGCACGGCTGGAAGCAGTTGACCGGCAACGAGATCGGCATTCTCTTTGCCGCGTACGTGATCGAGGAGCTCACACCGCCGCAGGCCTTGCCCAACACGTGCCTCGTCAACTCCACGGTGTCGTCGCAGCTCCTCCGCGCCATGGCCGCCAAGGTCGGCTGCAGGTACTACGACACGTTGACCGGGTTCAAGTGGATCGGCAACAAGGCCATCGACCTCAAGCGCGACGGCTACACCGTGCCCTTTGCCTACGAGGAGGCCATCGGCTACATGTTTGCGCTCGTCAACGACAAGGACGGCATCTCCGCGGCGGCGGTGTGGTTGCAGCTCTACGAGAAGTGGTTTGCGGACGGCAGCACCGACCCGCTCGCCAAGCTCGAGCAGATCTACGCCCGCTACGGCTACTACAAGGAGTGCAACGGCTACTACAAGTTGAACGACCTCGACACCACCAACGACATCTTCAACAACACCATCCGGAAGTCATATGCCGCGGGCGACCACTACCCGCGCACGCTCGGCGACTTCGCCGTGGTGGAGTGGAGGGACCTCACCGTGGGCTACGACTCCTCCACCCCGGACCACGTGCCCACGCTCCCCACAGACGCCAGCTCGCAGATGATCACCGCCGTTCTACACGACTCGACTCAGGCTGCGCCGGGCTCCGGAAGCGTCAGGTTCACGTGTCGTGGCTCCGGCACCGAGCCAAAGCTCAAGGTCTACATCGAGGGCAGCTCGACTGTGAGCGAGAGCGACGCGCACCACCTAGCCACCAAGTGCTGGGCCACGCTCCGCGACCACTGGTTCAAGCCCGCAGAGAGGGGCTTGCAGGAGGTCGTGTGAGGTCGCAGGCCGCCTGGGCCAGTTGCAAAATCAACGCGATAACGAGCGCACTGTGGCCGCACGTACCACGGTTTGGCGTATGCATGAGAATGAGCACTGCACACAGGCCGCGACGCACCCGTTTATTTTCTGGTTGTTCCGTCCAAACAATCACTCTCGTCACCACCTCTCCCGCCATGGCCATCCTGAAAGGAAGCAACGCGGATTTGCCGATGTATGTATCGTCTATATAACCAGCATCTAGATCTGTGACGTTGGTGTGCTCTTGCACGAGTTTGAGCCACGTACTCGGGGCGACACCCGGAAGATTACCTACCCACGAATCAAAGTCGGCTGAAATCAATAGTCGCCAGGAACTTCAGAAATACTAACAGCGCCAGGTACAAGAGACGTTTACAGCCGAGGCGACCCTCGCGCGGGACGTTCAGGAACATATGGCTCGCCTGTGTGGCGCTAGTATTGTTATGGGTGATGTTGAGGCGGACCGGCGTCAGGGACCGCTACGAAGACATCGGTGTGTCCGAGGTGGAGGACAACCACAAAGTATACAAGGTCACGAAAGACAGCGTCTCGCTAGAGGAGAGCGAAGTCAGTCAGGACGCAACGAGCCAGGCATTCAGAGAGACCGTGGAGGTGTACGATCTAGCCGACTACGACGGCAACGCCGTGGACGCGGCCAAGAAACAGGACGTGGTGTTGTTCTTGATGCCGTTGCGTAACGCCGAGCACGTTTTGCCCATGGCGTTCCACAACTTGATGAACTTGACGTATGACCACTCGTTGGTGGACATTGCGTTTTTGGTGTCAGACTGCTCGCCCGGCGACACCACCCTAGCGTCGTTGTTTGACTTTTCTGTGGCGCTACAGAACGGCACGCTAGCAGACGACATGTTGGCGATGGAGGCGGCCAAGAAAGACGCAAACGTCAAGGGCACCAACGACCTCTATCAGCTGTACATGGACCAGACATACATGGAGAACGTGCGGCGCGCGTACCACTCGCCTGAGCTGTATCACCCCGGATTCCGCAAGCCGTTCCGGTCGGTGTCCATTTACGTGAAGGACTTTGGCCAGGTGATCGGCCAGGGCTTTTCGGACCGCCATGCGGTCAAGGTGCAGGGCATCCGGCGGAAGTTGATGGGCCGTGCACGGAACTGGTTGACGGCGAGCGCATTGAAGCCGTACCACTCGTGGGTGTACTGGAGAGACGCGGACATTGAGACGTGTCCTGGGTCCGTGATCGAGGACTTGATGAAGTTCGACTACGACGTGATGGTGCCCAACATTTGGCGCCCGTTGCCCACGTACTTGGGCAGCGAGCAGCCGTACGACTTGAACTCGTGGATCGAATCCGAGCCTGCGTTGGAGTTGGCGTCGAAGCTCGACGAGGATGACGTGATTGTGGAGGGCTACGCCGAGTACCCCACCTACCGTGTGCACTTGGCGTACATCCGAGATGCGAACGGGGACCCCAACGAGGTCGTGCAGCTAGACGGTGTGGGCGGAGTGTCCATTTTGGCCAAGGCCAAGATCTTCCGCCAAGGCGTGAACTTCCCTGCGCACACGCTCTGGAATCACGCGGAGACAGAGGCATTCGGCAAGTTGGCCAAGGCCATGGGGTTCAGGGTTGGCGGGTTACCGCACTACACGATATGGCACATCTACGAGCCCAGCGAAGACGATTTGAAGAAGATCGCGCAGCTAGAGCGGAGAAAGAGGCGGAAGAGCAGGGCGCAGGGTTGAGTGTAATCCGTGAGGGTATATAAGCATTACATTGTCATTTCTTAATAGTTAAAGAAGCAGATCAGAGTATACAAAAAAAGAACATTTTTCAGTAGGAAGGCAGGTGTTTTAATCCACGCGGAGCCGTTGGCCACACTCAGAGATTGTTCACATCCGTTTTGATCATCATGAAATGTTTCTTGCCGAGGGATTCGAACCCTCGCTGGGGCTGCGCCGCCCAGAGGACAGGCGCGAACGCTAACCAGCTGGACCACAGCAAATCAAAACCCACTATTTTTCGCTGCGAGCAGTGCAACGGTGTCTGCCAGAGAGAAAAAGGGCACCCAGAGAACGATACAGAGCAGAGGTACATCATCTTCAGGAATATCGAGAAAGCTGCTGTTGTATATTGTCCGTCTAGCTACACTAGCTACGTAATAACCACGAGCCACGCGAGCACGGTGTACATCAAGAACACCGGGTATATTGCCAAGAACACGCGCCCGGGCAACACGCCCGAGCACTTCAAGCTCATGCTGGCCGCGTAGATGCTCCAGACCGTGCACACGGCCATGAGCGCGAGGCGGATGAGGCGCCAGCGGAGCAAGAGCGTGGAGATCAACGCGCCGCCCACGATGGGGAACACCAGGTAGCCCGTGGCGCTGATGGCCGACAAGAACGAGATGGAGCCGCCCAAGAGCTGGATGTTGAGGCCCACCACCAAGAAGAAGACCCAGATGAACGAGAAGGTGCCGGAGAACACCACGTTGGTCTGGTTGGGCGGCGCGGCCGCGCCCATGGTGACGGAGTACGCCAACGAGAAGATGAGCGGGCCCCACAAGTCCCAGTCGAGCAGCGCCAGCTCCTCGGGCGCGGGCGCCTCGTCCGCGTAGTCGTCGGGCACGCGGCGCGCGGTGCTGACCACCAGCTCCGGCAAGCGGATGCCGTTCTGCGCCGCGAGGTCCACCAAGCGGCTCTGGTGGGACTTGGCGAGCTGGTGGAGCTGCGCGGGCCACACAACCACCGCGAGCCGGCGGGCGATCTGCCCGAGATCACGCGCCAAGGTGTCGAGCACGGGCTCGTCGAGCGTGTTGCCGCCGGAGAACCGGCGCTCGCTGATGTGGTTGGACTGCTGGAAGGTGCTGGACTTGGTGAACGGCACGAACGCCGCGGACAAGTCGACGCTGGGCGCCCAGAACGGGCTGGATGCGGGCGCGCCCTGCGGCGCGGCCGGGCCAGGGGCGGCCTGGCTCGCGGCGGGGCGGGGCGCGGGCTTCTTGGCCACGGGCTCCTCCTCGTCCGGGATGATGAAGTCGCTGATGTCGTCCTGTCGGCTCATGCTGCGCGACGAATGTGTTTTGGTTTGATGTGACGAAGTTGGTTAGTTGGTGCGTGAAGTTGGTGCGCGAAGTTGGTGCGCGAAGTTGGAGCAGGCGCGGCTGGGAGTGCTGTTGCAGGGTCGCCGACTCCCGTGTAAGAGCGGGACTCTGCGATAACAGACCAGTGACGCTTATAATGGATCGCAGACTCCACAACTGGTCCAAGGTTTATTTGGTGATTTCACTATTGTTTTGTGTGATTGTGTTGAGCTTAGACTTCAGCAGAAGTGAGGGCCCTCCTATTCCGAAATGGTACACCTTAGCTGTCAGGCCCGAGGGTGACCTACCTTACAGAGAACCTAGGAACAATGCCAGCGAGGAAATGAAGCAGAAAATGCAAAAAATTCTCTCTGAGTATGCTACCATCATTCAGCAAGACTTGGATGGGGAAATCATTCGCTTAGATGACACCGATTATTTCACCGTCCTGTTCCGCCTAAAGCCCACAGACGAAGTGCCTGACCCGGGGGACCGGGATAGTCATACCTTATATAAGTTCTTCCTACAGTGCAAAGAAGAGCGATTTGCTCAAGAAGGTGTGGAAGTGCTGCTTCTGACTTATTATTTTGAAGACACTACTCGGAACCTCAACAATGCCGCTCGAACTGAGGACTTATTTCAGGCACTCTTATGTCTTTGTCTGTATTATGATCTACGACCTTACCAGCCGGAGAGCCGCGCTTATAACGTAGTATGGGCAACATCGGGGTCAAAACATTCACTCGCGCACAGGCTCCGTCTCGCTCAAGGAGTGCTTGGCAATCAGGCTGGCCGGAAGCAGGATGCCCGCGGTGGGCTGCATGACCGGCGAGGCCAGCGGCGTGCTGCGCTCGGACTCCTGCTTGTCGAGCCGCAGCTGCAACTCGTCGATCTCGCGGCGCAACTGCTTGACCTCCTTCTCGAACCGCTTGCCAAACACCTCGATGTAGTACGTGGCTCCGTTGTAGGCGGACCACAAGAAAATCAGCACGACAAACGTGCCGCACGCGTGCTTGTACTGGAACCAGATGGGGCACGGAAGCATGGTGAGGATCTGGTACATGAACTGGATGAGCGTGAAGGCCGCCACCTGCATCCACGTGTAGGGCAAGGAGTTGACGAAGCGGCCCAAGGGGCTGTTGCTGCGCTTCTTCTTTAAGAAGGTGAACGACGTCACGCGGCCCTTGGCGATCTGCTCCTTCTTGCGCACGGTGATGAAGTAGTGGTACGACACCTGCCAGATGGTGTAGTACACCGAGGTGATGAGGATGCCGTTGACAAAGTTCCAGTTCTCGGTCTCGGCCACCGCGGGATAGCGCTCGGCGAGGTAGTCCTTCGGGGTCTCGTGCACGAGCACAAACATGGTGAGCGGCGGCATGATGTGGATGAAGGAGCTGGTGGTCTTCTCGATGGAGTGCAACACCAAGGAGTTGCGCCAGGTGATGACGGCAAAGCTCAAGGTGCCGAGCGTGAGCGAGAACACCGACACAAAGAGCGACTTGGAGTAGGGGAACACCCACAAGAACAAGAGCAAGAGCACGTTGACGTAGTAGCACAAGTCGGCCAAGTAGTACTGGTAGCCGCGCTTGAAGTAGGTGTAGAAGCGCACGGGCATCATCAAGCAGAAGAGCACGGTGTGGAACAACGGGAAATACGCGGGGTACTTGCCCATGACGAAGCCGGTGGCGGCCACCATGCCCACGGAGAACGCGTAGAAGCCCTTCTCCATGGCGGAGCTCTGGAGCGAGCCCTGCACGGAGCTGTCGAACTTGTTGAGGCGCTTGTTCAAGTTGTCGGAGAACTTGGCGAGGTCCTGCGACGAGAACCGCTTGGTGCGCAGCGCCAGGCCGTCCACGCGGAACCGCCGGAACTGCTGCTTGGTCTTGTTCTTCATGTCGTTGAACTTGCGCTTGGTCAGGTCGCTCACCTGGTCGAACCCGGACCCGAAGTCGTAGTCCGGCATGATCATGAGCTTGGACAAGTCCAAGAACGACATGCTGACCGACGAGTCGCTGCGGTGCAACGCGGACGACGCCACCGACGCCGAGTCGTCCTCGTCCGACTCAATCTCCTCCACGGCGGACTCCGCGCTGGCGCCGGCCCGCTGCAGAAGGAGCTGCGGCGACTCCGGCTCGGGAGCGCCGCCCGCGCTGGCCCCGGAGGCCTGCGCCGTGCCCTTTTCGTTGGTTGCGCTCATGGTGGATTTGTGAGCGTGTGGTTTGTGGTCAGATCAGCGGGACGATTAGTGTTTGTGGCCGATCAGCGGGACGATTAGTGTTTGTGGCCCGATCAGCGGCGTGGCCAATTAGTGTCTGTGCGCTGTGGCGGCTGGGAGGCGCGAGCCTGGGTTCTGTGCGCACGTGTCTGGTCCGTGTCTGGTCCGGTGCTCCCGATAACAGCGGCACTGGTGAGTGGTTGTGGCCCAGATAACGAGACACCCACGTTGGTGTCATGACCGCATCCTGCATACGCGCTGGCGTGGAGTCAACACACGAAAGCGGCCATGGGGCGGCGAGCCGGCACCGAGAACCTGAAACAAGACGTAGACGTGAAACCAGCGGGACAGTGAGCGGCGAAGCGTGGGCCTGGGGTGCTGGTGGGTGGAGCGCCGGAGTGGCCGGGCTGTCGCCGGTGTGGCCGGCAAAGACGCCCGGCCACACCGGGTCCTTTCTTAGCGGCAGCAGAGCCGGCGCACCGCCAGCGTGGCTACGTACGAGTGGCGGACGGTGCTGTCTCAGCGGTCTGCCAGCCTGCCCAGCCTGCCAGCCTGCCCAGCGGCCTGCCTTCCGTTTTAAGCCGGGCTGCAGGCTAGCCGTGCGCCTGCGCGCATCGCAAGGGCATCGCAGGTGGAAAACACCAACCCAATGGCCGAGTCCGCAAAAGAAAGCAAGCGCGAGAAGCGCGAGCGCAAGGCGGAGAAGAAGCTCAAGAGAGCCCGTGCGGAGGACGCCCTGGCCGCGGGCGCCGCCGACGCGGCGCTGCCGGACGACACCGCAGAGGCGTCGGAGCCGGAGCAGGACCCACTGGAGGGCACGGACGGCGAGATCGAGATCGACTTGAACGCCGCGGTGCCGTTGTCCAAGAAGAAGCAGCGGCTCTTGAAGAAGGGCAAGTTGGACTTGGACAAGCTCGCGCGCAAGAACCCGCCGCCCAAGCCGGCCACGGCCGACGGCGACGCGGAGCCCGCGCCCAAGAAGTCGCCGTACGGCGTGTGGATCGGCAACCTCGCGTACGACACCACGAAGGAGGACATCGTGCGGTTTGTGGTGGGCAAGACCAAGGCCAACGACGGCGACGCCACGCCGCCGGTGTCGGAGAGCGACATCTCGCGCGTCAACCTCCCCAAGAAGGCCAACAAGATCAAGGGCTTTGCGTACGTGGACTTGCCGTCGGCGCAGCACGTGGCCAGCGTGGTGGCGCTCAGCGAGACGCACTTGAACGGGCGCAACTTGCTCATCAAGGACGCGTCCTCGTTCGAGGGCCGGCCCGAGGACCACGGCAAGAAGCCGTTGCTGAAGAACCCGCCGCTGCGCATCTTGTTCGTCGGCAACCTCTCCTTCGACACCACCGAGGACTTGCTCGAGGAGCACTTCCGCCACTGCGGCGACATCGTCAAGATCCGCATGGCCACCTTCCAGGACACCGGCAAGTGCAAGGGCTTCGCGTTCGTGGACTTCGTCAACGAGGAGGGGCCCACCACCGCGTTGAAGTCCAAGCTCGCCAAGACCTTCATCAACCGCCCGTTGCGCTTGGAGTACGGCGAGGACCGGTCCAAGAGGAACCCGAAGCGGAGGACGCCCGACGAGGGCGACGCGCCGGAGTACGCCGACCACAGCCCGCGTGCGGCGCCCCAGCCCGCGCCGACCGTGCACAAGGAGAGGGTGGCTGCGGTGGCCAAGCGGCCCGCGGAGCGCTCCTCGGGGTACCCCGAGAAGAGGTTGAAGTCCTCGGTTGCGTTGGCCACCGCCCAGCGAGCATCGGCGGCGATAGTGCCGTCGCAGGGAAAGAAAATGAAGTTCGATTAGGGCGACTTCGGACATGGATGGTGTGAGGCTTACATGGGTGTTGAGAACACGCTCGTGCGATTAAAACATAATACAACATATAACACTCGACGTAACGCGGTACATCGCTGATCAAGGACCACATCCTGGCTCAGATTCCTCTTGTTTTGTTGCGGCTGAGCAACTCCTCGGCCGTCTTGGAGTCCACCTCCAAGTAGTCGGGGTTGCCGATGTTTCTCTCGTACTCGGCGTCAGAGACCTCCTCGTAGACAGAGTACAATTCTTCCGACGAGCTGTTGTTGGTGGCGTGGCCCTCAGGCTGCTTGCTCACGTCGACAGACTTCGCCTTGGCCGTCACGGCCTTGGGCGTTTCGGTCTTCTCCACCTTTTTCTCAACAGCTTTGTCGCTCTTCACGGCTTTTGCGTCCTTGCTTGGAGCGCCGCTGGAGCCTGGAGTCAGCTCAGACTTCTTTCTTCTGAGGATGTCCTTCAAGCTCTTTGTCAAGCTTTTTGATCTCTCAGGCTCTGCGCTCTTCTTGGACGAGCCCACCGAAGGCAACTTTGCAGACCCGGAAGCCTTTGCCTTGCTAGCGGCAGCGGCAGAGCCCGCAGCAACGCCGGCAAGAGCACCAGCGGCGGCGCCGCCAATGGTCTTCTTTGCAGAGCTACTGGACTCCTTGGGGGACTCCTTTGCTGCACTTGCCACCTCTGGCTGGACAGATTTGGACTCGGAGGCAACTGGGGGTGCTGCAGACACAGACCTCTCTGTGGGAGCAGCGAAGCCCTTGCCAGACTCCGCCTTCAAGTCCGCGTCATCATACTCGATTTTCTTGGACAAGCGGGCGACCTCCAATTCTCTCTCCTCGATCAACTTTTGGATTTGGTCGAGTTCAGGGTGCTCACGCGTCTGCGTGGCCAATCTCTCCTTCTCCTCTCTCAACTCCCTGATCTTTCTCAAGTGCGCAACTTCCTCCTCCAATCTTTGCTTCTGCAACTCTTCGAACTCCAATTTCTGCTTGTCGAACGCGATCTTGGCCTCGTGCTCCTGCTTCAACTTCTCGATTTCGTCCAACTTGGCACGTGCCAATCTCTCGGCCTCTTCCTTCTCGGCGTTGGCGTGGGAGCCCTGCTTCAACTTCAAGTTCTCGATCTCCTGCTGCAAAGACTCCAACTCCTGCTCGCGCTTGAGCTTGCGTTCGTTGAACTCCTTCTCCTTGGCCTCCTTTTCGCTCAACAACCTCTGCTTCTCGGCCTCCCGCTTTTTGATGCGCTCTTGGCGCTGCTGCTCAGGGTCCAAGTCAAGCGCCAGGTATCCGGCCACCGCAGAGGCCTCGAGCTCACGGGCTTTGGTCTCCTTGGCCTCGGCTTCGGCCTCAGCTTCCTTGGCCTTTCTTTCCCTTTCTTCTTTCTCCTTTGCAGCCTGCTCTTCGGCCTCTCTTCTCTCCTGCTCTTGCCTCTCTTTGCGCTCCTGCTCTTCTCTCTCTCTGCGCTCCTGCTCTTCTTTCTCCACGCGTTCTCTCTCTTCGGCGTAGCGCTTCTTCTCGTCCTCCAATCTCTGCTTCTCCTGCTCGATCTCAGCCAACACGCGGTCAGTCTCGGCAGCCTCCTTGGCCTCTAACCGCTTTTGCTCGTGCTCCTTGGCGGTCTTCTCGGCCAACTCTTTCTTCTCTTTGTTCCAGTTAGCAAACTTGTCTTTGGCCTCCGACAAACGCTCGGAGCGCTTCTCCTTGTCGGAGTGCAACGAGGTCAACTTGGTTGCGTAGGCAGCAACAGCGGCACTCAAGAGACCGACCTCGGCAGCCAACTTGGACTTGGACTCTTTCTTCTCCTCCACGCCTTTTTGCGCGACGGTGACCTTTTCGTTCAACTCCTTCTTGGTGGACTCGTTCTTGAAGAAACCGTCCTTCTCGGCAGCCAACTTCTCGTTCAAGGCTCTGCTCTCCTCCTCGCGCTCGGCCAACTCCTTGGTCAACTTCTCGATCTCGTCAGACAAGGCGGAGTTTCCGTTGTCCAACTCGACCTTCTCCTCTTGGAGGGCCTCGATGTCGGCCGTGGTGGTCTTCTGGTTTTCCTTGGCATCCTCCAACTCCTGCTTCTTGGTGGCCACCAACTCTTCGTGGTTCTTGATCAAGGTCTCCTTGTCGATCTCGTGCTGCTCGACGGCCTTCTTCTCGCGCTCCTCGTGCTCCTCGGAGGCGGTGGCGATGTCCTGCTTCGTTCTCTTCTCGAAGTCCTCGGCGGCCGCGGTGCTGGCGGCGGACTCGTGCTGAAGCGCAGCGACCTTGGCGGCGATCTCCTTGTTGAACTTGGCCTTGAGCTTCTCGATCTTGCCCACGTGCTTGTCGAAGTCCTTGCTCAACTTGGCGTTGTGCTTTGCAACCGCCGCGTCGTTCTCCTTCCGCTCGATGATCTTGTCCTCCTCGCGGCTCTTGGAGACCTCTTCGTTGATGTTTGCAATCACCGGCGCCACGCGCTTGGACGCGATCTCCAACAACTGCTGCTGGGTCAAGCGGAGCCCGCTGCCCAAGTCGATCACCTTGTTGGGGTCGTCCAAGCTCTTCGAGACCGAGCCGATGGCGGCCGCGTTCAACTCCGTGTACCGGTTCAACAAGTTGGGCTTGTCCTGGAGCTTGTCCAACACGTCCTGGTTGGGGTTCTGCACGGGCTCGTACTTGGTCTCGGCCGGCACGTCGAGCTCGATGTGGTTCTCCTCCACCAACTGCTCGATGTGGTCGTCGCCCTCGTTTTCGTTCACCGCCTTTTCGGTGCTGGCCGCGGCTTCCTCGGCCTCGGCGCCCACCGCCTTCTCGGCGTCCTCGGCCGCAGTTTCGGGGGCGGCTTCCGGCTCGTGCTTCTCGGCGCTCTCCTCGGCGCTCTCCTCGGCCGGCTCCACATCCGCCAACGGCTTCTCGGAGGCCACGTCAGAGGTCACGGCGTCGGCGGGCTCGTCCTGGGTTGGCTCGGCGTCGGCTGGCTCTGCGTCGGCCTCGGCAGCCGGCTCAGACTCCTCGGCGGCGTCCTCTGCCTTGGCCTTGGGGGCGTCCTTTGCCTTGGCGTCGGCGTCTAAGTTGGGGTGCGAGGTGAACTTCTTGGGAACGTGCAATTGGGACACGGAGTTGCTCTCCTTGAACTCTTGGATGATGTTTTTCTTTCCTCCTGCGGCCCTGAAGGGGGACGTCCACGTGGAGGACGAGGTCAATTTCTTCAATCTGGCGGAGCCCTTGGGCTGCTCCGCGCCGCTCGACACTTCAGAGGCGTCGGACATTTTTGGTGTTTGGTGTTGGAAGGAAGTGGTTGAGATAACTGTGGGGCCTGCGTCGACGTCCGTGCCCCTCGGAAGTGTGTGCGGCCGGACAAAGCAAGATTGCTGGACGCGGAGTGCACAATGCGGTGTTCCATGCGTGCGGTGCTGGAAGAGAGCTGAACACAAACAAAACGGGAAGGTGCGGAAAAAAGAATGGACGAGTCCGGAGTCGAACCGGAGACCTTTCGCATGCTAAGCGAACGCGCTACCAACTACGCCACACGCCCTATTGTTCAAAAATTAGCGCGCCGGATGATGAGATACTTTGTTTTGAGGAGGTCTAGTCAAGGATTGATTTTGAGCAGACATGTTGCTTTATAGTGGACATTTCGTCAATGGGTGATACACCAGGGTAGATTCCCACATGTTTATAGTACGTAACGGCTCTACGGAACCAGCCGGGGCGCGCGGAGCGGAGCGCTCGCTTGGGTGATATACTAGGGCGGTGTACCAAATATAAAGAACAGGGCATCAGGGCTCGCCGTGCCCTCTCGTCTCGCCGTGTTATCTCATTGTGCGGCGCCTGTTGCCAGCTCGCCGATGGCCCGGACCGACCTCTGCCCAAGTGGCTACAGCGCATGTTCGAAGGCTGTGTGAGTCTTATCGATCCGTTGTCATGTAAGGGGTGATCTGGCGGCGCCCGCGTCGGGTGCCCGAGACGGTTAAGCGGCTGGATCAGAAGAGATAAGCATCGCGCCAAAGATCCGTCATATGGATATGTAGAGCTCTGGCCGTATATAACAGAAAATACCCACTTTTTGTAACAGTAACTTGGGATAATATTGTTTTCAAGGGATAATATTGTTTTCAAACAGGTCTCTACGAGAGGTTCTAACACTCAAAGACAGGCATTATGTCACCAACTTCGAAATCAAGGGAACCACCTTTGGCCGCACAAAGATCCAAGAACAGAAAGCCCTCGACCCGAGTCTCCGACAGCAGTCCCAAGGCGGACTCGGTCTCGGCTTTGAGTTCCGGAAACGAGGCGCTTCTTCGCCATCTCGAAGCCTTACGGTGCGAGCAGAAGGAACTACTGAATAGCCTCGCAACGATCGGGGCGGAAATTGAAGAATTGAAAGACCGTCCAATTGTGGGCCTTGCCGTTCCTATAAATGCCATTGACGGAACGCAACACATCAACGATGTGAAAATCTTCTGGAGACAAGTGGAGCTTCACGCCGCGCGCCACGGGTACGACGATTATGAAAAGGTGCTGTTGGTGTTCGGTTTGACCAAGGGAAAAGCCCGTATCTTGGTGGAGGAGTGGATGCGAGCACGTACGTGGAATGAGGAACCGTACGAATACTTCACCTTGAAAGAGTTTCTTCTCAAACGCTTTTCTTCGGATGACATCTTTGATAACTCTGCCAACCAGGAGTGGCTTGATTTACGGCAAACTGGCTCCTTATTTGATTACTACATTGATTTCAACAGATTACGTCTCCTCATCGATGAAGAACTCCAGTCACCAAGACATCTCCTTATCAAATTCAAGACCGGCCTCCTGCCCAACTTCGCGCATGCCAAAGACTTCCGTTTTGATACCTTCCAAGATGTGTACGAATGGGCGAGGCACGAGGAAGTCAGGCAGAACGTGATCTCCCCAAGATAGAGGAGACAGGCCGTGGCGTGCTTTTAGAATGGCGCTGCTCGTTTTTCTGAAGCCTACTAACCACTGGCACTCGGCTTCGACCCGAAGTTTCCGCAAATCGGCGGAGTGACATCTCGACAGCCGATCTGGACATAAGCAGACGTAGAACGGACGCAATCGCTGCATTGGGCCACAGGCGATGGAGGGTCTATGCATTGCCCGTCAGAGAATGCGAACGGTCGCTGGAAAGACCCGGTCTTGGCCTCCGGAACGCGTGGTTACGTTTCAGCCCGGCCCATGTATTCTGCAAGCGTGTCAGCGACAGCCCGTTCCTCACGCCACTCGCGGATCCCTACTAATGTGAACCCTGGCTGCCTACTAATGGACCCCGGTGGTACCTCATGATCCATATCATAGTTAGTCGCATTGTGTATGTGATTGTATTCCCAGGACACAACGCTGGGTAGCTCCATCGATGCAGTCAAGACACTGCGCCAATTCCGTAGCCGTGAGGTTAGCCCAGTGGTACCATTATAACGCACACGCAAGATAAACTACATGGTGCTGAACGTGTGTGTCAGCTGCTACTTCGTGCACGGTAAAGATTGCGCAATGTAGTGGCCCAACCCAGGCTGCTTCGGCGGCCTGGACCTGCAACCGGGGATCAGCACACCACACGGCGTGGTAGATGTCCGCCAAGTGACAGCTGCATGGTGCTAGTAGCGGGGCGCACGTGACCGGGAGAGGAAGGCCTGGAGGGAGCGGCCCGTCCGCCCCGGAAGCGACTGGCCATCCCCAGAAACGACTGTCTCGGCGGGAGCAGCCCGCTGAGCCGGGCCCTTCCCCCTGCGGCAGCTCCCGCCCGGTGCGCAGCCTGCGCCCCAGGACCCTGATGGCGCCGTGGTTCGCGACGGTCCAGACCCTGTTTGGCTGCGAAAGACAAACAAGCAGAAGCGGGACAGTGCGGTCCGGGGACGTGCCGCTGCCCGGCAGCCTGGCACTTGCAGCGGCCGCACGGCCCAGCCACGGAAAACCCTGCCGCCGGTTCTCGCGCCGCTCTATTGTCGCTCTGTCTCGCCTTCGCTCCGGCGCTCGCTGCCCGCCCTGCCCTGTTCGCACTCTGCACCTGCGCACTTCCCCACCCTACTCCACCTACTCCACGGCTCCTACACCTACTCCACGGCTCCTACACCTACACAACCAGCTCCACTCCCGCCACGCCACCCCGACCGCACCCACCCCCGCGCCGCCCGCCTTCCCGGTACCAGTACAAACACCAGTAAACAGCCTGGTTGCGAGGCACCCCCATGGCATAAATGTCCACGCTCATCCCATCAGCCAGCGCGTGCCACACGCTCCAGTTGCCGCCCGTGGAGAAGGACGACCGGCTCAACTTGAACGTGCGCACGGGCTCCGCGGCCGTGCTCTACAACTCGTTCGTGTTCACGTACGGCGGGCTCACCATCGGCCTCCACCTCGACGGCAAGGTCACCATCGACGCGGTGGCCGCGGCGTTCCGGCGCGAGACCGCCGCCAAGAAGGAGCGGGCCCGCCTCTTGCGCAACTACCTCTCGGGCGAGATGTTCTACTTGGACCTCATCTCGCGCGCGTGGCACCGCGTGGTGCTCGCGGACGACGCCCCGCGCCCGGCGCCCCGCTTGTTCCACGAGTTGGCCACGGGCGTCAACTGCATCTACCTCTTTGGCGGCTTGGTGCTCGAGCACGAGGCGCCTCCGGGCGACGACGCGCCGCCGGGCGACCTGTTCCGCTTGGCGCCCGCCAACGACTTGTGGCGCTTCGACATCCTCGCCCAGTCCTGGACCTTGCTCCACGACGGCTCCGGCTGGGAGTCCTCCCGCGTGGTGCCGCTGCCGCGCTTCTGCCACAAGATGACCGCGGTGTCGCACCTCAGCTTCGTCAACAAGCCCGGCCACTTCGGCCTCATGGTCGCCGGCGGCCTGGACCGCAAGTCCGCGCCGGTCTACACCAACTGCGTGTTCGACTTGGTCGACAACGCCTACGTGGACGCCGGCCCGCCGCTCACCTTCCCGGTGGTGTACGTGGACGGCCAGGCCGTGCCGCACTTCAAGACCTCGAACGACACCCGCAACATCAACGTCAACTACTACAACAGCGTCATTCTCAACTTCGGCGACGAGGTCGAGAAGGGCGGCGCCCAGCCGAGCGCCCCGCCGAAGAAGGCCGCCCACTTCCGCCGCGAGTCCATATTCATCTACTCGCCCACCTTGCATTCCGCCACCGACGACGTCTTGAACCCGCTTCTCCAGGCCGGCGTCGGCAAGTCCATCAAGCAGCCCAAGCTCGCCCCTTTGCACAAGAAGAAGAACCTCAAGTCCAAGAAGTTCACCTACAATCTACTCAAGCGCACCGTCCCCTACAACCTACGCTACCCCACCGGCGGTGTCTTCGGCCAGAACATCGTCATCATCGGCTTCTTGCCCGACGACTACGACATCTCCATCTTCGTCTACAACAAGCCCACGGGCAAGTGGTCGCGGCTCAACATCTTCTGCAACCACGACTACGGCTCCCACCGCTTCTGGGGCGGCTTCGTGTGGCAGTCCCACCACAGGGTCGTGTTGTTGGGGAACCACCTCACGTCCAGAACCACCAGCAGTGTTCGCTTCTTTTCCTCCTTGATCACCGTCAGTCTTCCCGTCACAAACATCCTCGCTTCCTTGGAGTTGGCCGGGGACCGCACTCTGTCGCTGAAAAATGCCCTTCCGCTTGGAAGCGACTCCAGCTCCTTGAGCGAGAACGACGCCTCCGGCGAGGACACGTCTACCTCGTCGCTGCTGCAACAGAGCGACGTGGACGAGCCTACCAGCAAATCTCTCAGCCGCCGCTTATCGACAAACTCCGCGAGAAGCGAGGGCCAGAAGAGCTCCAAGCTCCAAACAGCCACGTTCAACGACTACGTTCATTACGCCGCGCCAAAGGTCAATTTCACTAAAGTCCGCTCTGTCTTCTCCCCCGCCGCAATCACATTGGGAAGGAATGCTTTAAACCGTTATGGGAGCTTTATATCTGACTTTGAATTCATCTCATCCAACGGCGACCGGATTCCCGTTTGCTTGTCCATATTGATGGCGCGGTGGGGAAAGTACTTTGTTAACTTGCTTGCCCAAGCTTACGTCAAGGCGGTCGATCAGTTCGAACATGGGCAGATTCACAATGATTCGCGGCAAAAGCTCAGATCCTCCAAAAGCAGCGGAAGCAGCACCGGCTCTCACGGCTGGAAGTACCGCAATTCCTCAACCGGCTCTCAAATTTCCGTCAACTCACCCGCGGATGTCAAACTAAATACTCGTTTGCTGTTGAGCCACTCTGCACCATCTCAGAAAGATGCACCGCACTTCAGACTTCCCTTCCAGGAAAAGGCCACGGAGTCGATCACTCTGAGCGAAACAACGTCTAGCTCAATTGATCCACACAGCAAGTCCACCGACAGAAGAGGATCTGCCGTGTCCAATCTATCCGGGACCTCATTGTTAATTCTGCACTGGAAAGATGTGCCCTCACAATTGCCAATTCCTAGTGACCCAATTCCGGATGTACCAGGGACGCCCAATTCTTATCGAGTTAGCTCCCGCAAAAACTCGACGGATGCTTGGTCACCGCGCTCGTCAATAATGCACACATTAAGTGTTCTCCGAAGTATTCCTCCGGGAAAAACCTCGCCTGTTCTGTCTCCAAGAGCTTCATTCTACGAGAACGATTCTTCGTCGGGAGGTTTGGCCCTGGGTCACTCCGGGGACGAAGGGAACGCCACGGATCTCAGTCCAACCCATGAAATACAACCGGATCTGTGTCTGAGTTCTCGTAAGAGTGAGGGCCTGTGGTTATTTGATAAACCACCGTCTATTGATAGCGCAAATCACCTTTATTCCGGTCTAGGCTCCAAAGAGAACAAGTCTTCTTCATCACTCACGTATGAGCTGCCAGTTGACAAACTGACTTCAAACACAAAGGGCCCCAGTCTTTTGGATTTCGAGAACATTGACCTGGGCTCGTTTAATATGGAGCCCTCATTAATTCCGAGAAAGTTGTACATACCTTTCTGCACCGAGTCACTAAAGGCTTTTGCAGAATACTTGTACACTGGTCAGGTCGGTAACAAATGGTCTCTTCAACCCTGTGCCCTTGACTGTTTATGGATTTCTCGTTACTACAAGGTTCCTCTCCTTTATGACCTAGTTTGTGAGGTTCTCTACGGTATAATTGGCAGAAAAGAGGCACTTGTCATAAAAGAAGGGAAAAAATTGAGGAAGAAATATCAAGAGTTGTTGCGAGTGATGGGCCATGACGCCCTGTCCTTTAAGTTTCCTCTAGATGAGTATGAAGGATTCCTAGACACAGTGGACGATGGGTACTTGGATGTTGCGTTATTGATGAAATCTTCAAATGCTCACAAAACATCCATGTCGTCCAGAACCAGCAAAGGAAGTGCTTCTCAGGTTAAAACTAGGGAGTCAATGAGTAGCTCCCCGAAGGATCCATCGTCACCCAAACAGCCGGAAGAAGAAAGTTCGCTTCAGGATTTGACAGATGAAGATGTGAGCAGTGACAGCGATAACGATGCTCCACCGTTGTACTTCCTTGATGGGGCCAGTGTGAGCAATCGCCAAAAACGACTGGATCAACAAGCTCAAGAGAATTCTGCATCGCGCCCGAACGAGGGAGAAGACGCACAAGAAGAGCAGCAGGGACACACATCGAGACTTACTCTAGATATGCTTGTTTCTCCAGATTCGCCCGAACCAAGCAATTATGTCATAGACATTATCCATGAATCAGCCTCTATTTGCACCGATGTCAAACTCATGTTACGTTCGGTCAATGCTCGGCGTATGGGTCTTGCTCTTGAGCAGGCCAAGGACGAACTATTCACACTCGAGCAACGTTGGTTGAAGAACGAAGAGGGACAGAGAAAGGCGCAAGCAGAGAACAATGTGGAAGATGTGACTGTGGAACAAGCAACCCTTCCACAACAGGCCCTGAGCTCTTCAGCTTTAGAATCGTCCAAGAGTGGCACAGCTAGTTCAAAGCTAGCTAAGACTGAGTCGAGGACGCTGAATAACGATTTGAGCAGGGTTGCGTCTTCGAGTACTCTCACAAACATCAAAGCAAAGGACACGAAAGCAGCTCGAGTCGAGCTGAACCGGAAGTTGGACAAGCAAATTGCCCAAATGATCCGAAAAGAAGAGAAACTCAAGCAGAAAGCTAAGAAGGAAGACAAACAAAGATGGCTTCGGCCAGAGTTTAAAGAAAGGGCCCGCACCTCCATTTCTCAATCCATACCTACAATTGCAGTTGCCGATTCGACCACTGATCAGGAACCGACAAAACCTGAGCGACACATGAGTTCATTTCCAATGAAAAGATCGCAAACAAGTCCTGCCAGTCCTCTGCGCAGCCCGAACGAGAAGGCCAAACCGAGGTTGCTCAAGAAATGGCCCTTGCTGAGGAAGAGCAAGGGCACTGAGTCATCATTGGAGGTGCCAGAATTCACAAAGCTAAAACGTACAGACTCTCATTCTAGTGGCATTTCATCCTCGAGCAAGAAATCTGGCTCGAGTAGATTGTCTGGCAGCTCAGTGCGTGGGCTCTTTGGAACACGGAAACAGAAGTGAGTCTCTGACTGCAACTTCGCAGCGAAAACGACTTCTACGTTAAATGGGCTTCTTGTTCACGCATGCCTACCCACCTGGTCTTTTCGTGAGAAGCATCTAGATATATCAACATGCGATCGACAATTCCAGCCAGGACGTGTCCAAACAGCAGCAACGATTAGAAATCAATCTTGGTGCTTCGATACCTACTGCATATACTCACGATTGACAATTCCCGCGCAATTCTCCCGCCACAGTTCTCCCCCGCGCTGTGAAGCATATAAGAAGCAGCGGAGAGCGGGGCTTTCACAAGAGCGCCCCAGCAAAAGAATATCGGAGAAACTTTACACCATGTCATTGCAGACCAACACAGACACGTACACATTGAATGACGGAAGAAAGATTCCTAAAATTGCGCTTGGAACCTGGGAGGCCAGCGAGGGAGAGTGCGCTACAGCAGTGAAGTTGGCATTGCAAAACGGCTACAGGCACATTGACACCGCATCCTTTTACAAGAATGAGGAACAAGTTGGCAAGGGGATTAAGGAGTCTGGTGTTCCACGTGAGGAGATCTGGGTCACCACCAAGCTTTGGAACGACCAGCACAAAAAGGCGGAAGAGGCGCTTGACGAGTCATTGAAGAAGTTAGGCTTGGACTACGTTGACTTGTACTTGGTGCACTGGCCAATCTCCAAGGATCCAGAGACCGGTGAAGAGTACAAGGACTGGGACTACGTCGACACCTACAAAGAGTTGCAGAAGCTTGTGAAGAAGGGTAAGACTAAGTCGATCGGGATCTCCAACTTCGACGAGGCCAGATTCAAGAGGCTCGTGGCAGACCCGGAGGTGACCATTACGCCTGCGGTGAACCAGATCGAGGCACACCCCTTGTTGCCACAGCCGGAGTTGACCAAGTTCTTCCAGGACAATGGGGTTGTGATTGAGGCATACTGTCCTTTGAGATCGAAGCTCGGCACGTTGACGACCAATGAGGATATTGTTGCTATTGCGAAGAAGAACAACGTGGACCCCGCTCAGGTCTTGATTTCGTGGGCCGTGCAAAGGAACACGGTTGTGTTGCCCAAGTCGGTGAAGGAGAGCCGTTTGGTATCGAATTTGAAGACGTTCGTATTGAGCGACGAGGACTTCGATGCGCTCAACAAGCTCACAGATAAGTATGGGGTCCAGAGAGTTGTGAACCCGGGTATTTTCTGAGAGTCAGCAGAATAAGAACAGAGTGAAATTCAATAAGAGAATAAGAAAATTCATAACCCGTTTGTCGGAACCTTCGTAGGGCTCAGTGGATATGCATCGCGCGCAGGCTTGATATTGGAAGACGTGAAGGAGATGGGTTCTACCACTTTAAAACTAAGCTCTTCTACTCCTACTGCCAGCTCTAAGAAGCCGGTAGTGGAAAAGGCTGGTGAGAAGATTCACCCCGAAGATGAATAGAGTAAGCAACTACTCTATATCACTCCGATCCTGTTCAGTCCTCCCTTTGGAATATGCGTAACCTGAAAATGCGCTAGACAAAATAAGCATGCTGCCAGGACAATGTTGAATTGACGCCGACGATTCATGCTAGCCAGATCAATGTTGAATTGATGGCGGCGATTTATGCTAGCCAGATCAATGTTGAATTGATGCTGACCGTTGGCTCAAGCTCTCTGAGCCCGGGTACTTCTCTATGAACGCGAGTTTATTCTGTTCCGTGAGTAGGTAGTCGTATGCTGGCGAAGGAGAAGAGAATGCCTTTGCATTTCATACTCTCGGAACCTGAAAATAATAGAGCCGACAATAAAACGGGATCAAATAGTAGCCTAGGCTGAAGGAAACAACCTCTGCTCTCGATAATTCGGTACTCACTCGCGTAACACAAGGATGAATCCCGTATCACGCATTTGGTTGTGGTTGTGTCACACCCAGGCCTTCTTCTGCAGAGTGGAGAAAAGCTTCGGGATTTTTCTGGAGTGCGTCGATTAACAACCCAAAGCAGAACTTCTGGTAAACGTGATAAGTAATGACAACTGTCAAAATGCCCGCAAACACATCTCTAGAAAACTCAACATGCCCAAGGTCGGTCTTCGCAGTGGACAGAACCTTCGCTAAAGCAAGAAAATTAAGCACACAACCAGAAATCAACCTGTTGGATGCTTTCATTTTCATGAAGCGTGATTGTGGGTTTCCGTCAAGTCCAATGGCGATTAGGGTTGCCCGTGACTTAAAAGAAGTGTTTGTCTCCAGCGTAGTGGATAGTTCTTCCCAATTGATTGGCGAAGGTGGTAGATTTCTAAGTGGAATAATCAGTGTTGATCTAGTCACAGTACTGTCGACTCCCGTAATCTCAGATTCCTGGCCATTGGCTTTTCCAACTTTAAATTTAGCCCAACAATACCTCAGGAAATTGCGAAGATGTTTCCACCATGTCTTAGTGCGACAATTCAGAATGAAGAAAGTCCACAAGTAATACAGTAGGTGTGCGACGACTACTGGAATCACAATAAGTCGACCAACCAGGCTACTACCAAAAGGAGACCAACCAAAGCCGACAATAGCACAACCGCATTCAGAGAGTGTATAAAAAAAATCATCCAATGCCTTTTTCTGTAATTTTTGTTGCTCTCTTTCATCACAGAGTGCCAAAATCAAAATTTTGGGAGACCGGGCATGGACTGAATCAGTGTTATCGAAGGAGGTATTCTGATTTGCATCTTTCCAAAAGAACTTGTAGCAGCACAACCTCTTGCAAACCCAAGGAGCAATTAGTTGAAATACGGCAGTCGCAAGCATGAAACCACCCACGACTAAAGTTATTACTAGCATCGCATAACGGATCCAGTGAGATGTGCTATAGTAACTAGCAATAAAAGATGCTCCATATGGGGCGATTGCACCTAGGGAGAACACTTCTATCTCAATCTGCAGTGGCCTTTGCCTTTTTAGTTCCTTTTCAAATGATTCAGACGGAGCTTTAGGGTAACAAATCCCTTGTGTTTCACCAGATGGTTCCAAATTTCCAGGCAACCGGGGTCTGTACACAATGTGGCGAGACTGGAGTAGAACGCTAATAACCAACAACGTGAGACAAGAAATGGCAAATATGACGAAGAAGAAATATAAGACCACAATATAAAGATTGTCACCCTTGGCTTTCTCAGCGACATTCGAAGCAAAACAGCATTTTAAAGCTGCCATCAAAAGTAAGTTCAATTTGTGGCATGCAGATAAGTCTTCCAACCAGGATTCGACTTCTGAGCCTTCAGCTGTCTCAGGATTGGTGGCTGCGTTGGTTTGCAAACTCGAGCCTTGAGCTCTCCCAGGATGGGCGGTTGCGTTGGTTTGCAAACGCGAGCCTTCAGCAGCCTCGAGATTGGTGGCTGTCTGGGGCTCAGCAGCTGTCTGAGGATTGGCGGTTGCGTTGGTTTGCGAACTCGAACCTCTAGCCCTTTGATAATTGGCGATTTCAAGAGACTGGTCGTCTTCAAACCCTGCAAGTTCGTTGAGATCGGATTGCAGGAATGGCGGCAGAGTGCTGCCTTCAGTTGAAACTGGCATTTCTCTCTTGGTATACAAAAGAATGAAGAGTTACGGGGGACAGAACGCTGCTTTTGTGGATGCAAAAACGACGCGCGCTTCCATCAAGTCGCAGACACCACGCCTCCGAAATCCAGGCAATCATCACCACATGGTACCTTGCGCAAAACAAAACATACGGTACAATAAGGAACTCAGCCGGGTATTATCAGGAAAGGGTCGAAGCTCGATCTTAGTGCCCTGAGTATTGCAGAGGCATCAGGTATGGAAAAAGTATTTTCGTCCGTGGTTCGGCAGCTCAACATAATAGGGTCAACTTGGGAAACAAGCAAAAGGAATTCAATGGTCCCCCGCTAGCCTCGGTTCTTGCCATTCACTGCGCACTCCACGCAAGACTCTTCTCGGGCGTTCCGTAGACGTTCGGACAGTGCATTGCACCGCCAAAAAGACTAGGAAGTCGCGGGCGCCCAAAACCTAACCTTAGCTCTAGATTCGATTAGTCCGGGCCCTCTGAGGTCTTCGCCAAGTCAGAAAACTGTGTATCCCCTAGATATCGCTGCTGGGGTCAGGTGCGAGAGCATCGACGTATAACTGCGCCCCGACTTTTGTCTATAGCCAGTTACAGCAGGGACAAGTGCGAGCAGGACGCCCTTCTTCATTTGGTGGCTTGGCCCTCAGTACATCTTCGGGGCCCTGACTTTTGTCTCTTATAGGTTTTTTTTCGAGGTGCTTGGGCTCCCGCACACTTTGAGTACTGTTCGGCACCCATCAGAAACACCCGAACCCGCCACTGTTGTGAATTGCGGCCCTTACTCCATTCCATGAAGAACCTGTGATCATCGGGCTCCCTGGCCCCGAACAGCTCGAATGCCTGATGCTCACTCCAATATGCGCAGCCGATTGGCACCCTGGCACCCCTGACTTGTCTTTACAGACCCATGGCGTAACCCTCGCCCCGAGAACCCACTCCAGCTCATAGAAGACCTCAGCCTTAGGTGTCTCGACGCGTTGATCGCTACTGCTTGTCGACCGTGCACGCACCACCACCGGCCACCAGGGTATGCTCGCCGAAGGCATGCAGCCTGCCCAACACGGTCTGCGACGGACAAACGACGTGCTTCCCAGGCCCCGGCATAAATCCACGAACCCGGGTCATGCGCTCAAGCGCCCACCGGAAACATTGCAATGAACCGACTTGAATCTCAAAATGGACCTGCGCTCCACCGCGCACCAGATTTTTCGCGCGGTCTAATCTACTCTGTCGGTTACGTCACGTGATACACCAGTGCGAGCAAATGTTGTTACTACTCGAGCGCCAACGACATGTGCCGTGCTCGCCTCTGGTGCTTGTTCCGTAAAAAATGGATTGTTTCAGCTAATTCTAGGCCCCACAGACACTAGAAAAGGGAGCAAACAGCGTGGATGGCGGAGTGGCAGGTCACTAGAAACCGCCATACTCAATGGTTGTGGCGCCATGCAGGACAAACGGGTATGCCATTTTTTGCAGCCGAATCTTTGTTGCATGCACTCCGCCGACGTCTTTAATTGATTTGCCAACGGGTGTTTCGAAGACCAAAGGCCGAGGCTATAAATGGACGTTCGGCACTTCTACTTGACCCAGATGGACAGCCTGCCTTTCTGGTCAAGACTTCGGGTTCCGATATCTCCGTTTACCCAATAGGGCTCTCGATAACATTTGAACCAAATGGTCTTTCGAGTCCACGAGACAACAGTTTCTGGGCGCTGGCAGATGCACGGTGTTCTGGGAATTTCTCGAGAAAGGCTCTTTGTTCCATTCTGGCTTGATTTACTCCACTGTAAGACGCAACTTTTAAGGGTGTGTTGCAGAATGGTCACAACACCTAAGGGTATGGCAGATGCAACGAGCTTTCCATACATTGCTGACTCTTTACTTCTTGAAAAGTCTATATAGCATACTGTGTCTATCTGGATACCACTCACCCCCGGTCTCGCCTCCACATTGCAGAACGTAGGTTGCATAGCTAGGTTTTTAATTCGTGCGTTTGTTCAAACTTAGTGTGACGATTTGAATGATCGGGATGATGAAAAAAACCAGCCCCGCTAACGAAAAAGCAAAAAAGCTCACTGAAAACGAGGGCGCTCTTATGGGCTCATTACTGCCGCACAAGACAACAATACTCATAACAAGACACCCTAAGTAATAAAACCATACTAACAGGATTACTATGAGGCCAAAGTAGCCTTCTGTTCTCAAGGATCCCTCATCGACTGAGTAAGGAGAAAGGAGATTTGAAGGAAGACGGACTTGGGTATCATAGGCCGGTGGTGCTTGATCCGAGGAACTTGAGTGTGAAGCCGCAGGCATCAGGTTGGGGAAACAGAGCCAGAGTAGTGAGATAATGTCTTTTGTTACAGGTCCAGCATGCTGCTAAGGTCTTTATACGTCTATTGGGCGTAGTAATTGGCTCGTAGAATGCGGAGCTGAACAAACTGTTCAAGCATACAACTAATGCAAGGAAAGGGCTGCTCGTGCAAATACGGCATATTAGCTTGAAGATAATATATAATAGAATGAATACGTCTTACATCACCTCACTTTTGTTGTCGGTATGAAGGAGAAACTGCAAAAAACGCAAACGAGCCTGATAATAATGTTGCTTTGAAGTTCAATAGTGATGATGAGTATCTTATTTCAGGTAGAAGGGGTAGAAGCTTCCCTTTTTTCTAACGTGACCGCAAAGATTAAAGCAAAGCACAATCTCGAGTATACTTATTAAAAAAAACACTGCCCCCGATTTAACGCGTGCTTCGTTCTCAGGGTCGGCACACATTAAATAGGAACCTGCCCACAAGACGATCATGCTAACAAACGCTGTTAATCCCATTTTTTCTTGACGCTCCTGATGGAGCAGAAGTTCCTCTGGTGTTAGCGGTGTTACATAGGCCGGTGGTTTCTCTAGGGAACTTAAGTTTGAAGCAACAGGCTTATGATCTTCGGAGGCTGAACCCATCGTGCTGTGGTCGTCTGTTCGTCACTCCAAAGTGCCGTTGAGTGTCTTTATATCTATATTGAGTGTGGTCAATTAGCAGAATACTCGGCTCACGTATATTGCAACTATACCATGCAAAGGGCTTCGCAGGTGTAAATATGGCATAATTATGAAAATAGACTATGTTCAACCGCATCACACTCAGGCTCCAGCTCTATTTTGAGGAACATGAGATGAGATGTTTGTATCGGTTGCTCGTCTGCATCGGAGACCAACTGTCTCATCTTCGGGCGGGGCACTCAAGAAAAGCACGAAAATCAATCCGAGTCTTCGGTTCCTTGCCAACAGGAAGTAGTCAAAAACCAACAAAATCCCCACAACAAACAGTTCATTGCGGCTAGTATCAACAAGGCGCCCAACGCTTCTAACAAGGACCAGAGTCTTGAGAGTAGTGTCTCGCCGACTGGCAAGGTACAGGGTGTATTTGTTGAAGGACGCACTTGTGAATCATCTTGCGGTGTTTCGGAGGTGAGGTGTGATGCCATAGGCTTTGGCTCGTTCGATGCACACTCAGTAGTCATAAGTTATGTTATTTTTGCCTGGTTTGAGGTGTTGCTTGTGACCTTTTATATGCCCAGAAAGCAGGCTATCAATAAGCAAAACATAGCAGAACATTTAATCTACATAGACTTCTACCATACAATGGTCACAGTGCAGATAAGAAGTATACAAGGCGTATAATACATCGAAAGTCGTTATTTTTGACTTGCAGAATTCTTCTATATTGCCGAACTGGCCTTGACCGCACTTAGATGCTACGGTACTGCGTCTCCGCATCACATTCGGGCACCGGTTCTAGCTTGAGAGGCGTGAGATGAGATTTTTTCATCGCTTGCATCGGAGCCCAATCATTGTCCATCACAGCTTCAGGCAGGGGCAGTTGGAAAAAGTAGGAATACTTCTGGGATGAAAATAATTATTTGTAGCATTATCAGCAGACTGTCAAACACGTTGATGACATTAGCTTCGCCTGGTCTTCCCTTGACTGCGAACTGTGGGGCTGCGCGTAGGGCGTTCTTGGGAGGCGAGGTGTGATGCTTAATGCTTCGACTCTTCAGGGGCAGACTCAGGGTCACAAGTCGTGGCCTTTATTTCCTGTTCAAAACTGGCGCTTCGTATTTGTAGTTCTCAGACTGCTGCTCATTCTTCGACTCGACTAGGCTATGGTCACGATGCAGATAAGTTGTCTGCGAGGTACAAAAAGCATAATACATCAAAAAGTTATATATTGAACTCAATCTTCTTAACTGCAGAACCAGCCTTGAGATTGCAAAACCAGTAAATGTAGCGTATACTTCAGGATAATTGACTTTTAGAGAAGTTTGTACCGCATAGGAAGCACACTGTGTTTTCGGTACTATCGCAGTGGCCATGCATCTAAAAAGATGATGGGTCTTCAGTCAAGCCCAAAGAATAGAAAACCTGTTGAAAGTAAGTACCCCACACAAAGGAACCTGAAAAAGAAATGTATAGGCTCTAGCTGTTCTTCTGTTTTGTTGCTATAGGTAAAAGCAATTGCTGTTACAATAATCCCCAACATGCAGAAGATACATAACAGTGTTAATATCACGGATCTCAAGCGGGTGCGTGACCTGAATTCTTCGAATAGGCCGATTTTCAAGACTTGTGGTTTCGCATCTCCTGTGGAGAGGGCAGTCCTGGGGTGGTAAATTTGAGATTGACAGGATACGTTCCCCTGGGAAGGTGGATGTGAATAACTCAGACGGTTGGTGTCCGAGTGGGAGTCCATTGTGTTGCAGTCTTTGCATCCGGCCCAGACATCTGCCCGTCTTATCGGCTAGAGCGCATAACACCATGCAAGCAGATTTAGACATTTCTAATTTGAAATTTCTATATGGCAGAATAAAGAGACCACGTCTAGCAGACACCAGATTGGAAAACGTGGGAGAAGCACGCGGGTTCCAAAGATTTCCTTCCATAAACCGTTAAAAACCAAGAACAAACAAAAACTCGATAACCCACATCAAAAGAAACACGGCCCATGATTGTTCTTCTGCTTCTTTCTCGCAGTAAGTTATGAAGTAGCAGCCCATAACTATAAATATGGGGCCTAAAAGCACTGATAACGAAACCCGCCATCGTGCAGTGGTCTTCTGTTCGTCACTACCAAATGCCGTGGTTTGTCCTAACAATTGAGCGTGGTGAAGGCTTCAAGGCAGAGCACTATTTCGAGATTCCACATCACACCAAACACGCCCCATGATAGTTTTTCTGCTTCTTTCTCGCAGTGAGCCAGGATATAGTAGCACGTAACCAGAAATATGAAGCTTAAAGGCACTGATAACAAAATAAATGCAACTATGAAATCTCCGTCGTCAAGAAAGAAAAAATATCGCTCTCTTGTTACATAGACCGGCGGTTTCTCGAAGGAACTTGAGTTGGAAACAACAAGCTCCTTATCTTCGGAAGCAGGATCCATCGTGCTTTGGTCGTCTGTTCGTCTCTCCAAAGTGCCGTCGATTGTCTTTATATCTGATTGAGCGCGGTCTATCAGCAGAATATTCGGCTCACGCATACTGCGGGATGACTGACTTCTGGAGAATTTTGTACCGCATAGGAAGCACACTGTGTTTTTGGTACTATCACAGTGGCCATGCATCTAAAAAGATGATGGGTCTTCAGTCAAGCCCAAAAAGTACACAGAGTATAAAGCATATTGAAAAGAAGAACCACACACAAAAGGAACTGAACAAGAAATATATGGGCTCTAGCTGTTCTTCTGTTTTGTTGCTATAGGTAAAAACAATAGCTGTTACAATAATCCCCAACATGAAAAAGATAAATAACAGCATTACTACCACGAATTCCAAGTTTGTCAGTGACCTGAATTTTTTGAATAGGCCTATTTTCAAGACTTGTGGTTTCGCATCTCCTGTGGAGGGAGAAGGAGCATTCCTGGGGCAATGAATTTGGGATGGACAGGATACATTCTCCAGGGAAGGAGGGTGTGGATACTTCAGACCATCCATTGTGTTGCAGTCTTTGCACCCGGCCCAGACATCTGCCCATGGTCTTATCGGCGAGAGCGCATAACACCATGCGAGCAGAATTAGTCACAGCATGGAAAACCACTCGGCCACGTACAGACCACGTTAGAATCTAGACGTCTCAAATTTGGAATTCTCATGTGGCAGAGTAAATAGTTGGGCCCACCTCCATATCGGGAGACGTGGGACGCGAGTTTCCAAAGCTTCCTCGTTTACAATCTTTCACATTGCATTAGTGGGCATATTAACATGCGACACGATCTCAAGAAAGGATACCACAAGAAGCGTTTTCCATGAGCTAGCCTCTTGCTTCGCAGAAGGATAGGAAAACGTTGCTCACAACCATGCACATGACGGTAAATAGCGAGAAAGGCAATAATACTGCCGATGCAAAGCCGGGATTTCCCCCGTGGGTTCCAAGTTGACTGGGGAAGGCGAGGCAGCACAGGGGTAATGTTGTTCTTGTGTTTCACAGGTTGGTAGTTTCTCGAAGGAAGTTGGTTTTTAAACCACAGGCACATTATCTCCGGAAGCAGTGCCCATCGTGTTGTGGTGGTCTGCGCGTCACTCCAAACTGCCGCTGATCGTCGTTATACGTCTAGAGAGAGCTGAGTATTCAGACACGCAAGCTTCGACTATCCTTCACGACACATATAAATTTTCGGCCAGATAAAAAAGGAACCTGCAGTTCGCAAGGCACTCGGATCTGACATCATGCCGAATATATCGCAATGGGCACAACTATGTGCGATCAAAAGACTGACTGGACCGTAGAATTTGCCTGAAAACGGACCGTGAGATAAAGAATTGACCAAGGAACAAACCCCGACTTCTGCGAGAAGGGCCAACGTGAAAAGTGAACGAGTTCATTACCAAGCAAGCAGGTGACTGAGACGGTCATTCATCGCGGCCTCGAAACGCAAATGGCGGCCCCTTTATACGAAATCCTTCAGAGCTCGTTGCCCGCCACGAACTCGTCGAGCAACTGGCCCAAATAGTGGCCGGAATAAAACTCGATTACGGGTTCCGGGGCACCAAGACGCTCGATAGCCCAGCGGACATAAGGAACTAGGAAACTGTAGAATACAACATCCACGTCTCCGTCGTGGCCCGGCTCGAGCTCCACGCTCTGCACGACGTTTGGAAGCGGGTAGTGCTTGACGCCGCGGTGCGGTGTGTCATCGCCGGCGTGGCCAAAATCGTCGTACGTCACGTAGCCCTTTGAGAGCCTGTGCTTGCCGCTCGCGTTCTCGTCGCCTGCGGGATACGACATCGGCACCTGTGCCCGCTTGCCGCGGTAGCTCCGCGCGTATCTTTGGTGAGGGGGCAGCAAGTACGACAAGCTCTGGTCGAAAGAGCCGGCACCGGTGACGATGTAGTCATTTTCGTTGAGCTTGGGCGCGATCTTGAGGGCCACCCGTCTCGGAAGCAGCACCCTCACCCAGTCGTTCTGGAAGGGCAGCACTATGAAGTGGCTGTCGCGGGTGTAGGCGCCCTTGTACAAGTCGTAGCGCACGGAGCCCGTGTTGATGAGGACGAGGCGCAGGCGCAGGGCGCCCACGCCGCTGGCGGGGCGGAGCGTGGGCAAAACACGGCGGGTGAGCAAGCGGAAGATGTTCTGGGGGTGCGTGAGCGGCACGTAGTCCATGTAGTAGTTGGAGCGCGACACGCGGCCCAACACGCGGTCGAGCTGGAGGTCGCTGCGGGCGGCGGCGATCAAGGCCTTGGTGCGGGCGCCCAGGCGGGTGTCGAAGTCGGCCCCGCGCTTGCGGGAGTGGTGCAAGAACAGGCCGGTGCTGAAGTCGATGTAGGAGCGGAAGAAGCGGTCCTTGATGTCGGCCACGGCCGCGGACATGTTCACGGACACGAAGCCGAGGGTCTCGCAGAAGCGGCCGCTCTGGAGCGCGGTCAGGCGGTCGTCGAACACCAGGAAGTCGCGGATGTGGCTGTGGCCGCCGAAGTACTGGATGACGGTGTCCGGGTACCTGTTGCGGAGCGCGGAGTGGAGGATGTGCAACTCGCCCCAGTGGTGGGACACCGGCACGTGGCCCACCACCACCACCAAGTCCACGTCCAGCGGCGGGTGGCGGTGGAGCGCGTCGGCGAACCACGGCTCGTCCACCGCGGCCTCGATGGGCGTGACGCGCGTGCGGTCGTTGTTGCGCGTGAAGTCGAACAAGAAGGAGAAGGCGAGCACCCGGAGCCGCTGCTTGTCGGTGGTGAAGTACCGGAACCGGCGCCCGAACGGCACGTACTCGCCGCTCTCGTCCACGTACTCCACGTTGGAGCACACGTACGCGTCGCCGTAGCGCGGCGCCACCACCCGCGCCTCCTGCCGCGAGTTCAGCCACTCGTACAACTCGTGGTTGCCCAACGTGATGATGTCGTAGTGCTGCTGCACGAAGATGGGGAGCGCCCGCGCGCCGTTGGGCTCCGTGGCGTCCGAGAGCCCGTTGCCGTCGTGCCGGTCGCCCGAGTCCACCACGAGGAGGTCCTGCCCGCGCGCGTGCGCCTGCTGCCGCAAGTGCTCCACGAACGACACGAAGTCGCCCCAGTCCGCGTCGTATGTGTTCTGGTTCAAGTGCCCGCCGAGCCACCCGTGGGTGTCTGTGGTGTGGAGGAAGTTGACGTGGGAGAGGCGCAAGTCGCGCTTGGGGCCGAGCGGCTGCGCGGCCGCGGCCCAGGCCACCGCGAGGCAGCATGCCCGTGCAATGGAGCGGAGCATGGTGAGGTGGGTGCGGAGATGGGGGTGGTGCGATGGGGGTGGTGCGATGGGGATGGCGCGGGGGACGGTGCGGCGCGGAGCGAGAAGGTGCGATAGAGAACCCCAGATAAAACGGAACTAATAAAATGGGCCAGATATATCCGAGGAGCCGAGGTAATCAGAGCGGGCTGTATTGAACTGTGAACCGGGCAATTGTGAACCGGGCAATTGTGAGCCGGGGAATCGGGGTGGTTGCATGGTCGGTGGTCGCTCCACACTTTGCGCCCGTAACCTCACCTGTTCTGCAGAATGGCACACGAATAATGGCTACTTCCGTCACCGGCCCCGTAAAAATACAGACAGCACGCAAAAACGCAGAAACGGGCACACTACGCTACGGTACGTCTAGTTCAGCTGAGCGTCGATTGTGGCTACTTACTAGGCCTGCTGGGCTCTTCTTCTGTCACGCTGCTCGGTCACCGACAACTTGATACCCTTGCCCTTTGGCAACGAGATGAAGTTCTTGCCGGACTCCTCGCCGATGATGAACACGTTGGACTGTCTGGTCACGAAGGTGTTCTCCAAGGCGTCCTTGATGTGCACCAAGTCGAAGCCTCCCTCGTGCTTCTCTCTGTGCACAATCACACCAACTCTACCCATGTTCTTACCACCAGTCACCATCACCAACTTGCCGGTGTCGAACTTGATGAACTCGGTGATCTTGCCGGTGGCCAAGTCGATCTTGACGGTGTCGTTGGCCTTGATCACGGGGTCGGGGTAACGGATGGTTCTGCCGTCGTGTGTCACGGCGTAAGGGATGCCCCTCTTGCCCAAAGCGACCCTCTTGACCTTGCCCAACTTGTAGGAAGCCTCCTCGGGGGTGATTCTGTGAACAGTGAATCTGCCCTTGACGTCGTACACCAATCTGAAGTTCTCGTTGGTGGCCTCCAAGGTGATCACGTCCATGAAACCGGCGGGGTACGTGGGGTCGGTTCTGACCTTGCCGTCCACCTTGACGTGCTCTTGCATCAAGATGGCCTTGACCTCTCTGCCGTTCAAGGCGTACTTCAATCTGTTTCTCAAGAACACAACCAAAGGCAAGCTCTCTCTCAACTTGTGAGGGCCGGCCGAGGGTCTTGGGGCGTAGGCGCCGGACAACTTGTCCAACATCCAGTGGTGTGGAGCTGCCAATCTCTTAAGATGCTTCTTTGGTCCTCTTCCCATTGTTACGGTGTGTGGTGTTGACTCGAGAGATGGGTTCCGCCTGAAAAATTTGCCCAGAGCGAGCGCGCGCCAGAGCGCAGGCAGACGAGGGCTGCAGCCCGCACAGAGTCACGTGCGCACACCAGCAGCCCCAGCCGCGCGCGCCGCACGCGCCGCACCTGCCGCTCACTTGCTCCAGAACCACTTCTTGGACCGCTTCAACTCGGCGGCCAACGCGTCGTTCTCGAGCGTCAAGTCGCCGAGCTGCTCCTCCAACGCACTGAAGCGCTCGGTCTCCTGCGCGTTCTGCGCCAAGAGCTCCTGGATCTGCGCCTCGATGTCTTGCGGGATGTTCTCGCGGTCCGCGCCGAGCTTGGACGTCAACCCGGCAATGGCCGCCTCCAACGACGCCACGCTCTGCTGCGTGTCCTCGATGTCTGCTAGTAGTTCCGGTAGCCGCACCTTGGAGTTGACCAACGCCTGCACCGCGTCCATGTGCTCGTGGTTGAGCGCGAACAACTCCTCCTCCACGCGCTTGATCTCGTGGCGCAACTGGCCGTTGGTGGCACGGAGCTGCTCGATCTGCTCCGTGCGCTCGGCGTCGCGCACTATCATCTGCTCGAACTCGGCCTTGAAGCGCGCGAGCTCCATGGGGCTCACAGCCACGCGCATGGCGTCCTGGATGAACGCGTCCAAGCGGTAGTAGCCGGCGGACTTGGCGGCCGGCTTCCGCGCGAGGAGCGAGAAGCGGCGGTTTTCCTGCGGCTCGCCGGCGACGAAGTCGTCGCCCACGTACACGTTGAAGAGGCTCGTCTTGAGGTACTCCAAGAGCGCGTCGAACGAGAGCGCCAAGAGGCTCTGCTCGTTCTGGAGCATGAGGTTCAACGCCAAGCGGAGCACGGCCTCGATGCCCTGCGTGATGACCATGTCGAAGATGCGCAACACCACGTCGAGCGGGAACTTGTAGCTGAAGAAGGTGAGGAACCACTGCGACGCGTACATCAGCAGGCGGATGCCCTGGCGGTTGAGGTGGTTGTACAACTGCGGCGACTGCTGCTCGAGCAAGCGGTCGAACTGGTGCAACAACAAGTGCAAGCCCTTCATCTCCGGGCAGAAGAGCTCGCGGAGCCCGTAGTCCTTCATGAGCGTCACGAGCAAGCAGAAGCACTCGCCCTCCGTCATGTTCATGATGAGCGGCACCGCGATGAACGCCATGCCCTGCGTGTACCCGACGTCCGGGTCGAAGTTGGAGTACGCCTGGATGACGTTGTGGAGCTCGCCCGCCTTGCCGGCGGCGTCCACGTTGGTGTAGAACGACGTGCGCGTCAAGTCCCGCTTGATGGCCCGCTCGTGCACCGAAGGCTCCGCCTTGAGGTGCATGTACAACTCCTCGAGCTGGAGGCTCTTGGACCGCGCCACCAACTGCCAGATCATGCCGCGGATCTCCTTGGGGATGCCCGCGGCCACCGCGCGCAGGAGCTCGTCCTGGTCGTGGACCACCATCTCGCTGTAGTTGTTCACCACGCGCTCCCACAACGCCCAGTCGATGGGGCTGTCGCCGAAGAGCTCCGCCGGCAACTGGCCCATCGTGGCGTGGATGTCGCGGAACGTCTTCTTGACGCTCTCCACGCCCGAGTTGATGGCCTGCTGCTGCGCCACGTCCATGCGGTCGAACTTGATGGAGATCTCGCTCTGGCGCGCCTCGATGAGCGACTGCGCCGTGCTGCCGGCCGTGGGCGCCTCCGCGGCCCCGGCGCCGATGCTCTTGGCCACGTACGTGCGCGGCGGGAGCCCGGAGTCGGGCTTGCGCGAGCCTCCCCTGGCGGCGCCCTTTGCCGCCGCAGAACCGCCGCCAGCGCCCTCGAATATTCCGGCCACCGAGCTCTCGCTGGCCTCTTCTGCCTTTGCGCCGCGGCCGCCGCCGAGCACCTCGGCCGAGTCCTCGAAATCGCCGTCCTCAGAGGACTCCTCCTCCTTCAGCCGACCCGGCACGGCCAACGATTGCTTGTGTGATGCTGCCGCAGCGTCCGTGCTGCTCTGAGACGGAGCAGCGCCGGCGGCGGCCGCCTCGGAGCCGCTGTCCGTGACCAGGGGGCTGTTCAGCTCGGCGGCGTCGGGCTCTGTGGAGCCGGGGGCCCTGTTCTTTGACTTTCTGGCCTTTTTGGCCTTTTTGGAGCGCTTTTTCGGGCTGCCGGGCGCGGCAGGTGCATTCTCGGCACCGAAGGCGCCGGGCACAGCGTTCTCCGCAACAGAGGCGTCTTCGGACAGGCTCATTGCGAAAGTAGTGGAGTAAAACACGCTACGGTATGTGTTGTAGAGGTGATTGTGATGGCGCTACCTGCAGTCCGCCGCAGTCGCGGGTGCAAAAAACCCATTGATTTACAGTGAAATATATATTCCGGGCGGCGCCGGGGAAACATCTGAATGAATGAAAAAAGGTGCGGGCACAGGCGGCTATGCCCAGTACAAGTCGTCGGCAATCTCCACGCGGTCCAGGGCGGTGAGCGGCTCTAAATGCACGATGCGCTCCTCGGAGCTCTCGAGCGACGAGGACAAGATCTCGCTGGCGTCGTCCACGTCGGACTCGGAGGCGGAGTCCGGCACGCCCAGCGACATCGAGTTGCAGCTGCTCAAGATGTCAAAGTCCGACACCGAGGCCAAGCTCTCGTCGTTGGCGAGCTGGTTGTAGCGGTCCGACACGTCCTCGTAGATGACGCCGCTCACGACGTTCTTCTCCACGAGAAGCAGCTCCAACTGGTCGCGGTCGCAGTTGGGGAAGAACACGCGGATCACGTTCTCCGACAGCACGAACTTGAGCGGGAGCTCGCCCAACTCGCTCAAGCGCCTCAAGTCGCGCTGCAAGTCGGCCACGTGCCGCTCGAACCGCTTGAGGTTGGCCATGAGCTCGGTCATCACGTCCATGGTCAACACCGTGCTGTCCGGGATGAGGATGCGCGGCTCCAACTTGAAGTCCACGTAGCACCCGGTGCTGCCGGCGCTGGCGGGGCGCGCCAAGTCCATCACCATGTCGTGGAACTTCTGCGTCAACGAGAGGTTGAGCCGTAGCGCCGTGGGCACGCTGGGCTGCGGCGCCGCCACCACCATGCGCGTCTCCGTGCGCATGCGGTGGTGCTCGTCGTGCGCGCCGCTCTTCTTCTTGAGGAGCTGCGTGAGCGTGGGCGTCTTGTAGAACCGGTGGAACAGCTTGGACCGGAAGTGCGACTTGGACGAGAAGTTCTGGAACATCACCGACTGGTTGATGCGCGCCCAGCGCCAGCTGTTGAACCCGCCGAACCGGTTGTACGTGGAGAAGAACCGCGACGTTTGCACGCCGAAGCCGTGGGCCCCGGGCCGCAGCGCCATGTAGCCGCCGGCGGACACCGCAGCACACACGCTGAAGCCGCGCGAGAAACCGTTCAGCCAAAGGCCCGCGCCCGCGCCAAAGGCGTTGACGGGGCGGCCGCCGCCGCGGCCGGGCCTGGCGCCCGGACCGGGCACCCGCACGGGAACGGGCACCCGCTCAGGGGAGGGCACCCGCTCCCAGTTGCCCAAGCTCTCCTGGAGCTCCTCGAGCGCCTCGCGGACGCGGCGGGTGATGTTGCGCTTGATCGAGGTCAAGTTCTTGATAGCAGTCATGCGGCCGACTTAGGGGGACATGAAATCGGGGGACGGGGAGGCCGGAAGCACCCCTGTGTGTGGCGAAAGGGAAAAGACTCCTCTGGGTGCACCGAGGAGATGTGAAGCAGCAGTGGAACACAGGCCAAACAAACCTGAAACACGGATAGACTAGAGGAAGGCCAGCTCTGGTGCTAGACGCCGTGTGAGAACAACAAGCAGAGCTGGTCCCTGAGTGAGCGCCACACGACTCGTGATAGGTGGCGCGCGGGTTCGCAACCGTCGGGCCCGAGGCCGGGCGCGCAGCGGGCACGTGACGCATGATCTAAAGCTCGCGGCCGGCGGTGCCGGTGCGGCTACGCGGTGCAGATGACAGTGTGGATAAAATACATAAAGAGAAGTAAGGCGGTCGTGGAAGTCGTTACGCAAAGTCGCTGCGCATCACCTCGTCGAAGATCGAGGTGTACTCGGGGCTGGGCTGGATCTTCTGCCGCTTCAGTAGCGTGCGCAGGAGCTCGTCGTCCTGCTCGTTCTCGTAGTCGTAGTTGTCGTACGAGTCGAGCAGGAGTAGCGACGACGGACTCGTCAACGACGCGGAGTTGCTCGACTCGCCGGACGCGATCCGCGTGGGCTCGACGAACGGAGCATAGTTGTCTTGTGCGACCTGCAAGTTCTGGTCGGTCTTGGTGAATGTGGGGGATGTGGATGGGGATGTGGGTTTGGATGTGGACGTGGCGTTTGCGGCGGGCCAGGGCGGCGCGGACTGGTGCCGTTTGGTCTCGGTGGGGATGTTGTTCAACACGAAGTCGTCGATGATCTCCTGCCTGATCCGCTGCTTGTCGTAGGAGTCGTCTGCGGCGAGCGCCTCATCGCAGGGCTTGTCAGCGAGCGACTCGCTCAACGAGCCTTTGTCGGAGAATATGGAGTTGCCCGAGGACAGATGCGTGGTTGGCGCGGCGGAGCCCGCCAACTTGTCGCGGAACAGGGTTAGAATGGCGTCGTGGTTGTCGGCCTCGAGGAGCTCGTCCAAGTCGATGTCCTTGGGCAAGATGTAGCGCAACACGTTGGTCAATTGGTCCAAGCGGTTCTCCACCTCCGTCAAGTGGGCCCGCGTCAACGGAGAGCGCACCGTTCTGGGCGAGTACGAGCAACACCAGTTGTGCTGGATGCACTTCAGGCACTTGGGCGACTCCTTGGAGCACTTGAGCTTGCGTTTTCTGCACGAGTCGCAGGCCTGCTCAATTGCAACGCTCGAGTCCCTGGAGCGCTCCTTCGAGAGGCTGGCCGAGTCAGCCTTTGGTCTGCTCGAGGCGGCGTCTGGGGCAGGTGCGTCCGTCACGTCTCCGGAGCGGCTCAGAAAGCCGTGCTTTAGGATCTGTGCGGAAAACAGCTTGGAGGTGTCGTCCAAGGCGCTGTCCAAGTTCGAATCCACGGGCACGCCAGGCAGCGCAGTGCATGCGATCTGCGGCACATCGAAGTCGTCCATGTCGTCGAGGTCAGCACTGCTCACGGAGAGATTTGCTGGCTCCTGCTTGACATAAACCAGCAGGCGATTCATTGTAGTAGGATTAGGCGAGTAGCTGGAAGAGGGATTATTGTTGAGTTGTTAGAAAGGGGCACGAGTTGCTGAAATTCGAAAGCAAATATGCAGACTCGGGAAAAGCGGGTTGATTAGCGTGGTGAATCTGGGAGTCGTTGCGAATGATGCGAAGACGGGAAATCGTGGATTCCAAAAATTCACAGGGGATGAAATTCGACGAGGAGTGCAACGCAGGTGGCCGCCGGCAGCGATGAAAAACGAACAACTTCTCCTCAAGTTGGAGGCTCGTCTGCCAAAATTTTCATTCGCTAGGGGCGCCGAGAGGGGTAACGCTTTGTTGTACCACCATCTAGCACACGTGCAGGAAATCAATAGTTTATGCGCTTGAAATACCTCATACGTTGGCCGCAATCTCGGGGCCTGTCTGCAGGCCAAGACACCAAACCGCTTTAGATGGCCAGAGTCGGGCTTGCACAGCCGCCGCGCACTATTCGCATCCAAGGTCCGCCGGCGCTGGTGGCACGACGTTTGCCGCCCAGCGCAAGCAAGCAGGGGCCGGTCACCTGACCGGCGGCCGGGACTCCGCCCCGCCGCTGCGTTCCCCGAAACACCACAGCGGTGCTCCTCACCTGCACGGAGCAACCCACCCAACAAGAGCCTCGCAACGAGTTCCAGAAAAATTTTCCCACTCACGCTGTGCATATTTGGCGAGAGCAGCCTGCATGGCCCAAGCCTCCGCTCACGGAGTTTCTCCGAAGATGTGCCGAGACGCAAGAATGTGGAAAGCGGCCCAATTCTGGGCACCCCGCACGCGACACCGGAAAAATGCGCTCGTTGCACGCAGCCAGCAGGCCGCCGGCGCGCTGGCCGCTGGGTGTGCGGCGCAAGTCCGAGCGCAAGACTCCGAGCGGGCGCAACGCTCGACGCCGTCCGAAACGGGTAACAAAACGCCTCAAACAACGGCCGCCGTAGGTAGTTTCGCAGCCGCCGCATTCGGAACTTGACGTCCGCGCCCACCGCGGAGCTTGACACCTGGTCCTGCCGGAACTCGGGCCCGGAACATGACTTCCGGAGGCAGCCCGCCGCCGCTTCAGGACACCGTGCCGGTGGGGAAGCCCGGCGACCCCGCCTGCAAGCGCCGGCCGCGAGCGCCTCACACGCCGTTGTCGTGGTAGACAAAACTGCTCTTTTTCGGGTCCTTGGGCGCCGCCGCCACGTACTGGTCGTTGTCGGGGGGCTGCTCCCGCACCGTGTTGGACGCTAGCATGCTCTGCACGCTCAAGATCACCGTCTCCACGCCGCACGCCGGCGTCCACTCGTTGCCTAGCACGTTCAAGCAGATGTGCCCGTTGGAGTACACGTGCGGGTGCACGGGGATGGTGTACCCGGGCTCGCTGACAAACTGCACCAGCGGCGAGTCCACGGGGTAGTCCTTGCCGATCTTGATCGAGAGGAGGAACGCCTGCCCGGCGTAGACGCTGTTGTCGACGGCAATGGAGACGCGGTACAGCGTGGTGTCGCTCTCCGGGAGGACACGCACGCCGGGCAAGCTGGACGCCTGCACCGCCTTGTACTCCTTGAGGATGCGGCGGCCGTAGGGATGCGACATGGCGCTGCGGTGGCCGGAACTGCGGTGGTTTGTGCTGGTGGTGCTCCTGGAGGCGTTCCTGGAGGTGTTCCTGGAGGTGTTCCTGGAGGCTTTTTCCGTGGAAACCGCGGGGGACCGCGCAGCCTGTAAGACTCGCGCAATTACATACCCTGCTCCGGGGCGCCTGTTGCGGCTGTGACCGAAATGTTCTATGCTTTCTCTATTACCCGTTCTCTGCTCCTCTTGCGTCTATATACCCGTTCAGATGGGCATCTGCCGGATGTTCAGCGTCGAGGCGCCCGGCCGGGCTGCGTACTGCTTCGGGGCCTTTCCGTGGCTGCCACGCTGCCCACGCTGGCTGCGGGAGCCGCCTCTTCGCCTCTGGCTCGGCGTCTGCGATCTTGCGCCCGTAGACCCTTGCGTGGCCTGCGAGTACTGCGTCGTATTGTCCGGCAGCAGGCCTGCCTTCTTGCGTGCCCGCGAGAGGCTCGTCAAGATCTGCTTGAAGTGCACAAAGTACGACTTCTGCTCCTTCGAGATCGCGTCCAACTTGGAAAAGTCCCTCGCGTTCGTGGGAAGCTTGATGGCCATTTCCTTGAGCAACGCGTCGCCGATGAAGTAGTTGGGCCGCCCGTACCCGAGCTCTTGCAGCTTCAAGAGACGGAAGTCGCGGAGCTCGTTGAACGCCTTGTCGATGATGTCGGCGTTGGAGTCGTTGACCTCGCCGTTGAACGTCTGCCTTTGCAACACGATCTTCGACGCTCCGCCCGCTCCATATATGTTTTCTTTTTCACTCTCCTCATGTAGCCGGAACTCCCCTGCGCTTACGAACGAGCTGGGGTGCCGGAACAGGGCCATACCGCTTCCGTTGCCCGACGCAGTGAGCCTTGGGGCCGGTGCCCGCGACGAGGTGGCCTTGTTCTTCTTGGGCTGCGCAAACGCAAGCTCTATCTTCTTCTTTCCCTCCAAGATGTCGCTGGCGTTCGGTCCCAACTTGATGTACGACGTTGCAAACCCCGCCTTCATCACCTGGTACTCCATCAACGCCCCCTCGCTTTGTAGGTTGAAGAATATCCGCTCCATGTCGCCTCTGTCCAAGTCTCGGCCCATGCCGTGAAACTCATTCCTAGTGTGCCCGAGTTTCATGATTTTGTTGTTCCGCGAGCCCTTGTACACGTCGTGGCAATGTATGACGGTGACCTTGTCTCTCTGGATCGACTGTACTAGCTTGACGATATTGATGCAGTGTTGCGTAACATCCCGCTTTTCAGACGTGACCCCGTCGCAGCAATTGTCACACATTTTGTTGCACTCCTTCGGATCGAAGCTCTCGTTGAAGAAGTGCAAGACCTGTCTTCGGCGGCAGTCCGTCTTGTTCTCACAGTACTGTACAACCTGCCTGAGCTTCGAAAGATGCATCTCCCTAGCGGATTCTTCGAGGTTCTGGTCCCTCTGGACAAGCGACTGCAACGCCCTTGCGTCCTTGTAAGAATAGAACATGATGCACTCGCTCTCGTTGCCGTCTCTTCCGGCACGCCCCGTCTCTTGGTAGTAGCCCTCGAGCGACCGCGGGATGTAGATGTGGATCACGAACCTGACGTCCGGCTTATCAATGCCCATTCCGAAAGCAATCGTCGCACAGATCAACTGGATCTTGTTCTGCTGCCACTTGGTCTGGACTTCTAGCCGCTCGTTGGAGTCCATGCCCGCGTGGTAGAAGTTGCACTTGATGCCCCATTCGTTGAGTCTCGCAGCCGTGGTTTCACACGAGTGCTTCGAGTGGCAATAGATGATGCCGGTCTTACCCCGCTGCTTTTGCATCACATAATCCTTGATCCACTCGTATAGGTTTGGCGGCTTGCCCTTGACTTCATAGAAGAGGTTGGTTCTGTTGAAGCTCTGCTTGAGCAACACGGGGTCCGTCATTCTAAGGTTGTGAATGATGTCAAGCCGCACCTTCTCGTTCGCCGTAGCCGTGAGGGCCATCACGGGGATGTCCGGGTATTGCTGCTTGAAGATACTCATGCCCTGGTAGTCGGGTCGGAAGTCGTGGCCCCAGGAGCTGACGCAGTGGGCCTCGTCCACCACAATCCGTGCGAGCATCTTGTTCTCGTACAACATGGAAAGCACCTTCTGGACCCTGCCGGAGGAGTTGACCATCTCGGGCGACAAGTACACTAGGTCGAGCTGGCCACTGGTCAAGGCGCGGAACGTGGCGTTGCGCTCCTCCGCGGAGGCCTTGGAGCTGATCATGCCGGCCCGGATGTTCTTGGCCAAAAGGTGGTGGATTTGGTCTTGCATCAAGGAGATCAAGGGCGAGATGACCACGGTGGTGCCCATGGTGCGGCCGGACTTGACGAGCGCCGGGAGCTGGTAGCACAAGGACTTGCCGCCGCCGGTGGGGATCAACACAAACACGTCCTTGCCTTTGAGCGTGGACACAATGGCCTCCAACTGGTTGGAGCGGAAGTTCTGCAAGTGGAAGGTGTTCTGGAGGACGTCGTAGACGTCGTCGATAAAGGGCTCGGAGCCGGGAAGCACGCGGCGCTGGGCGGAGGAGTCGGAGGGCTTGACCGCGTTGGAGAGCTTGATGATCTCGTCGTCGTCGTCGCTGAACTCGCTCTCGCTCATCACCAGCACCTTGCGCGCGGGCTGCTCGGACTTGATGTACATCAACTCCCTGAGGCCGTCGAGGTCGTCGTTGTCCAAGTCGTCGTCGGAGGGGATCTCGACGATCTCGTCGCGGCCCTCGTTGAGCTGGGAGGTGAAGTCCGCGATGTCGGAGTCGGAGTCGTCGTCCGAGACCTCGATGGGCTCGGCCACCTTGATGTGGGTGGACTGGAGGCGGTCGGCCACGTCCTGCGACAAGCGGATGTCGTCGATCTCCTCGTTGAGCGGGATGTGCGCGGAGTCCAGAGCGGAGTCGCCGTCGGTGTCGGAGTCGTAGACGTGCTCCTCCTGGGAGCCCTGGGTGTTGATGTAGGTGTTGTCCACGAGCTCGTCGTCGTCGCGGGCGACGAAGCCGCTCAAGTCTGTGTCGGCGTCGTCCGGCTGCGAGGAGCGGAGCCCGCCCATGTACTCCTCGCCGAAGTTGTCCTCGTCGTCGTCCACGACGGGCTCGTAGCGGGCCGCGGGGCGGGCGCCCTGCCGCTCCTGGACGACGCGGCGTGCCTCTGCGATGTTCCTGGAGAACTGGGACACGTCCGCGTGGGCCACGGGCGACAGCGCGTCCTTGATGGGGGAGCGGGCCCGCGGCGAGGCGCCCCTTACATGCGAGGAGGCCGGCACGGCGGCGACGGGCGGTTGGTGCGGCGGCGGCGACGACACCACGGACACGGACTGGTTCTGGAGCGCCATGATGGAGCTGTCGGAGCTCAAGTTGGGCAGGGAGTCTGCGGGCGGGCCCAAGAAGGCGAAGCGCGGGCGCATGGACGCGAGCTCGTGCTCGAGCGCGGCCAACTTGGGCGCAAACAGCGTCTCGCGCCAGAGCCGCTTCGCGTCGAGCGAGAGCAGCGACGAGTCGTTGACCGCGTTGCACTTGTGGAGGAGGCCGATCTTGGCCTCGCACACGCGGATGTACGCCTGCAACATCGGCACGTTGCCGTCGGCGCCCTGCGTCGACTGCGTGGACGCCGCGATCTCGAGCCTGTCGGCGGGGCCGCTGGGCGTGGAGCCGGCTGGCGTGGTGCCGGCCCCCGCCGGCGTGCTGCGGGCGCTGTCGAGACGCGGCTTCTTGGCGGCGGGCTCCGCGGCCGCCAGGCTGCGCTTGGGCCCCGAAAGCCCGAGCATGTTGGTGTCGATCAACGCGTCGAACGGCGAGTCGTCGCTCATGTCGTCGAGGTCGTCGAGCGGGAGCTGTGTGGACGACAGGAGGGGCGCCGGCGCCGTGGCGGCCGCCTGGGCCGCGGCTGGGTGGGACGGGGGCCCGCGAGGGGGCTCACTGGCCGGCGTGGGATGGAGCATGGGCTCCTGCGGCAGCGAGGACGCCTTCGGGAGCGAGGCCGCCTTCGGGAGCGAGGCCGCTGGGAACGTGTGCGGTTTGGCGGGCTCGTGCAAGCGCGTTCGGCTGGGGTTGGGTGGCTGCGTCGGTAGGGGGTCTGCGGGCAGCACAAATACGTCGATGTGCCACGGCGGCACGCGGTGCGGGGCCGCCAGGCCGAGCCAGGCCCTGACTTCCTTGAGGTTGTTGCGTATGGCCATGGGTGATCTGGTGATGGTGAGATGTATACAGCGCGATGCGCGACAGGTAAATAGAGGAGAGGAGAGGAGAGAGAGAAGAGGGAAGAGACAACAGATAAAGGGAAAAGAAAGAGAGAGAGGAGAGGGAAGAGGGAGAAGAGATAAAAGAGACAAGAGAGAATAGACAAAAGAGAGAGAATGCAAAAGAACAGAATAGAACAGGACAGGGAGAACAAGAACGAGTAAAGAACGAGGAAAGACAGATCGAGATAGCGAGAACGCGACGGGAGGGAACGCGTCGCGACTGGCGTGGCGTAGCCGGGAGAAGCAGGGAACTCGAGGTCGAGATGGTGGCGAGGCGTTGGCGGCGGGCGCTGGGCCTGGTGTTATTGTTGTCGCGCACGGAGCGGAGAAACTTCTCCGCTTTGGTGCGACATGTGCGGGAGGAAGGAAGCAGGGAAAGCGGAGAGCGGAAAGCAGGGAGAGCGGAAGGCAGAAAGCAGGGAGAGCAGAGAGCAGGCAAGAGCAGGGCAGAACAGGAAAAGGATCAGGTAGGTCGTAGCTGGAGGACGGCCGGAGGTACGGTTCGACCCGACACTGGGCCGAACAGTCACGGCTTGGTGCTTGCAGTGCTTGCAGTTTTGCAGTTTTGCAGTGTTTATAGTGTTTGCAGATAGTGCTTGGAGTTCGAACTGCAAGGCGAGACAGGGAAGCCAACAGCGAGACAGCCGGCGCAACCGTCGATTGGCTGTCGTCGCAGTCGTCGCAGTCGTCGCAGCCGTCGCAGTCGGCGCAGTCGTCGCAGGCAACTCCAGCAAGACGACACCGTCTCAGACGGCGCTCCTCCGGCGATCTTCGGCGATCGGAGCCCGTTCGTCTGCAGCCGCCAGCCCGCCGCCAGCGCCGTCAGCCCCGGGGTCGCCCGATCTCGCTCTGCCGTTCGGCTAAGACGAATTCCGGGCCGGCGCCGCCTCAGATGCCGGATGCGTTTTGGCAGCCAACGGGCCAGACGCCGCGCGGAAGCAGACGCCGCCGCCCTCGGGGGCGCCCCCGGGGAGTGCCCCCGGAAGTCCCTCGGAAGCGCCCCCGGATGCGCTTGCGGTGCCCTTGGGGTGCCCTTGCGGTGTGCCCAGGCGGCCGCGCGGGCCCGCCCCCCGGAACTCGCGCCCGCCGCCCCTATAACCGCATAACCGGCCTGCCCCGCCCCCGATCTCGCGCTCGCCTGCGTGCTCTGCCCTCGTACCCCACGCCGCACGCTCGTTCCGTCATCGCACCATCTCTGCCGAGCTCGCATTCCACCGGCTACTCACCTGATTCTCATGGTGCGATTATTTATTTGCTCCCGCCCGCCGTCTCCCGGCATCCCGCTTTTTGCTGTCCACGCCCGCCGCTCCGCTTGCCCCGTGCCCAGCAAAATTCCCCCCTGCTGCCGCCGCCTACTCAAATTCCGTATTGGCTGTGTTTCCCCTCGCTCCATTTGACCACATCCTGGTGTCCTGCAGGGTTTCTCCACATCTGGTACTCCTCACCTACTAAGTATATATTGCAGCCGGGCCTGCCCACGGATAAGGCTCTGCAAATTTTGCCTCGCTGCCTCGCTTTTCTCCCTGGTTCCGGCCGCTTTTTCCGTCGTCCGCCTGCGCTGCCCGTGGTGCCATACCTTCCCAATCCGGCACCTAGCCATTGCTACGGTTCCCACCGAACGCAAGCCATCACCCAGCCACGGCCCGCCGCTGCCAGCTAGCGCACGCCGTTATCCCGCCAGCCGTCATTCTGCCAGCCGTTATTCTGCCAGCAGTCATTCTGGCCGCCACCCCGTTGTTTTTGCGCGTGCCTGTCATGGAAACGCTCTTCCTGCCCGAGTGCGGGCTTCCCCGCGATGCGCCCAAGTCGCAATGTAAGGCGTCGCCGCTCTCGCTGCTCTCGTCGCCCTCCGTCACCTCGTTTTCGTCCGCCGGCTCGCAGGACGAGTTGTTGCCGGAGTTGTGGCTCCAGTCGCCCACCCACGACTGCGTGCCCTGCGCCCACGCCGGCGTGCCCGCCGGGCACAGTTTCGCCGGCCCCCACGCACATGCCGCGCACCCAGGCCCGCTGGGCCCAGCGCTAGGCCCTGCGCTAGGGCCGGCGCTCGCCCCGGCGCCGCTCGCGTTCGGCACGGTGCCGCGCCACGGCCCCGCGTTCGCCAACCCGTTCTCCGACGCGCAGCGCCGCTCGCCGTTGCACAGCGAGGAGATCTTGCGCGAGGACTCGTTGGAGTACGCGCAGCTGCTCTTGCCCAACAGCCTCTTGTGCCCGCTCACGGAGGGCGCGTTCGACGCCGGCGCGCTCGACGCGGGCCCACCCGCCGCGTACAGCTACGACATGCCCAAGGAGCCGCGGCGGGCCAGCGTGGAGACGGGCCGCCGCCGCACGGGCGGCTCGCGCCGCGGGTCGGTGTCGTCGTCCACGTCGTCGCGCTCGTCCGTGGGCCTGGGCCACGGCAAGCACTTGAACACGCAGCTCTACAAGACGGAGCTCTGCGTGTCGTACATGAAGTCGGGCAGCTGCCCCTACGGCGACAAGTGCCAGTTTGCGCACGGCGAGAAGGAGTTGAAGGCGGTGTCGCGGCCGTCCAACTGGCGCTCCAAGCCGTGCGCCAACTGGGCGCGCTACGGCACCTGCCGCTACAGCATCCGGTGCTGCTTCAAGCACGGCGACTAGCCCTATTTATTACGCTTACGATACATATGTTACACCCTCACCCGCACTGCAGCCGGTGCAGCCGGAGACACCGCACCGAGCACGAGTAGAGCCCGCAGTCGCCGCAGCGCGAGTACGGCGACCGCGACCCGCACACCGAGCAGAGCTTGACCTTGGGCTTGCCGCGCTTGGCGCTGCGCTCGTCGCTCTGCTGCTCCGCGAACGCGTAGTTGACCCCCAACACCGTGTTGACCGAGATGAGGTTCTTCTCCTCCTCCAAGTACAGGCTGAGGTTGCGCCGCGCGGCCAAGATGCGCTTGGTGGACGGCGTGTTGCCCAACCGGATCTTCTTCTTGTCGCTGGCGCTCAAGTTCTTGTGGATGCTGGTGTAGGCGAACGTCTTGGGGAGCTCGAAGTTGCCCTGCGGCGTCTCGCGCGCGAGCTCCGCGAGCCGCTTGGTCACGAACCGCTCGAGCTGGAGCTGCTGCGCCGACTTGTACACGCCGCTGCTGACGGCTCCCGAGCTGTAGTTGGCCTGCGTCTGCGCGTTGAGGAGGTCCGTGAGGTTGTAGTTGACCTTGGGCCTGCTCTTGGCGCGGTTGGCCTCGCCGGGCCCGCCCGCGGCCTCGGCCCGGAACGCCGGCCGCGCCTGCAAGCTCACCAGCGACGTGAAGTACACCGTGGACGAGTTGGCGGCGTTCTTGCGCGGCACCTCCTCCACTAACATTGGTGAGTAGCTTGAGGCGAGCGCTGAGGCGAGCGCTTTATCTGCGGCGACCCGTACACCAGGAAAGGGCCGGCGTGTCCAGCAACCACGAACACAGCGACACGCCGTGTCCACGGCGTGGAAACGCCGCTGTATAGTACATGCTGTTGCTACATGCTGTTGCTACATGCTGTTGCTACACGCTGTTACACTGCTATGACACTGTTGCGTACAGACGCTGGCCAGCGTCTGCGTCTCACCTACGCGATCAACACAGCCTCAGACTGAAACCATCACTAATGAGTGGTGAATACGGCCGTGATGCTCTCCACAGCGCCCACAACGTGAGTCGGCCGAGGCCTTGCTGCAACGGATGACTTAACTGTAGCCCTTCCTCATCGACTGTTATAGTTGATGCGGAGAAAAAAGTTGCGGATCGCCGCCTTATATACCGCGCGGCCGGGTAACCTGCCACCCACGAGGCGCCAGCCGCCGGCCCAGCGCCACGGGCCCCGGCAGCGACGCTCCGCCAGGCAAGCAGCCCAGGGCAAGAACGGCGGGGAGCCGGCGGGGGGACCGGCGACGACGGGAGAGACCGTTGTGCACGTGACGCCGCGCACGTGACGCAACACTACCTCTAGTGAAAATCTCTCCATCGGCTCCCGCCCCAATGCAAGCCGAACTTCCCTGGCTGCGTGTGAAGGAAGAGGGCGCCGGGCTCGTCGCGGACTCGCGCGTCAGCCGCCGCGTGCCGGCCCTCGACGCAATTACCGCCAAACTCGCCTCGGCGCCGCCGGACGACCCAGACAACGAGGCGCTCCAGCGCTTGGCGCTCTGCGTCTTCCGCACATACAACTACTACCAGGACGCGGCCTCGCGCGCGGCCGCGCTCCGCACGCTCATGGCCTACGTCCGCGCCCGCGAGCTGTACTTGCACTTCTTCGTCAAGAGCATCGCCGACGCCGCGGCCAAGAGCTCGGCGGTGGCGGTGACGGACGTGCTCACGCTCTTGGCGTGGGCCAACCTGATCGCGGAGCACGCCGCGGGCGCCGCGTCGCCGGACGTCGTGCGCCAGGTGTTGCAGGCGCAGATGTTGTTGCTCGACTCGGCGGCGAGAAACGCCGACTCCACACAGCGCGGCACCCACCAGAAGCGGGCCGCCCAGTCCGGCGTGGTGCAGACCAAGCACGCCGTGGTCAGCGTGCTCAGCGCGCTCGGCGCCGACCAGCAGCGCGAGTACCTCGCGGCCGCCGTGGACACCGCGTTGACGGCGAAGGTGCCGGCGGAGGCCGCGGTGCTCTTCGTGGCGGTGGTGGCGGACGCGGTGCACGACATGTTGCCGGTGGCGCCGCTGCTCTACGAGCAGCTCGGGGCCGCGGACGTGCGGCGCCGCGTGGTGGCGTTCTTTGCGGCGCAGGCCGTGTTGGCCAAGGCGCCGCCCTCTGCATACGTGCTCGAGGCGTTCACGCGGCACTACCTCGGCAACTTCGTCGGCAGCAGCGAGTTCGCGGCCGAGGTGCTCCCCAGCGTGGAGAAGGCCATCATGCGGCTGTCGGAGGTGGGACTCCTGCAGCTCGCGTGCCCGCTCTTCGCCAGTGCCGGCGCCGTGGACGTGTCCGGCGTGCTCGCGTCGTCCAAGCTCTTGACCCACGTGCTCAACGGCTTGAAGTCGCCCAAGGAGCCCGTGCGGGACGCCGCCAGCCGCGCGCTCCGTCTCATCCTCGCCCACGCCGTGCCCGCCATCCTGGACGCGGACGTGTGCGCCGTCATCCGCAGCATCGCCGCCGCCTACAAGGCCACCAGCAGCACCGAGGGCAAGGTGCTGCTCGGCCACGCGTTTGGGCTCGTGCCCAGCGCGTCCGAGCCCGTGGCGCGCGAGCTCCTCGCGGCCGTGCTTCCGTTGGCGGCCCGCGAGCAGAACGAGCAGATCCTCCACGAGTTGGCGCACGTCTGCTCGCGCGAGTACGTGCGGGTTCTCGCCCGCGACTGGACCGTGCCCGACGACGCCGCCGTGGTGCGGCTGTTTGTGGCGGGCTTGGAGAGCCCCAAGCCGCCCGTGCGCAGCGTGTGGGCGGCCGCCGTGGGGCTGCTGCTCCTGGCGGAGACGCTGCGCCCGCGCCCACGCGCCTTCTTGGCCGCGGTGTACCCCGCGTTGGCCAAGGCGTTGGCTGAGGCCAACAAGTCGCCGCTCTTGACCGTGGGCAACAAGGGCATCACGCCCGCGTACGTGTGCATCGCGTTGGCGGGCGCCTTGGACGCCGCGGACGTGGACTCCGCGGCCGTGGACGCCGCGGCCGTGTTCGCTGCGTCGCTCGACAGCACCGGCGACCGGTTCTCCATCTTGACCAGCCCCAAGGTGCTCTCCAAGTTAGCCGGCGCCGAGCAGCTCTGGTGCCTCCGCGCGTTGGTGGCCGCGTTCCCGCACAGCACGAACGGCCTCGAGTATGGCCTCGCGCTCTTGCACTTGGCCATCGCCACCTCCGTCCAGTACACCACACGCATCGCAGCCGTGGACAGCGTTGCCGGGCTCGCCGCGCTCGACGAGGCCAAGCTCGCGTCCGCGCTCACGCAGGCCGTCAACACCGTCGTCGCGGACGGCGACGCGCTCGAGCACGCCAGCTTGCGGCTCTTGGCGCCGTTGCTCAACCGGCTCCTCCAGTCCTTGAGCAAGGACGCGGCCACCGGCGCGTTGGTGCGGTTGTTCATCGCCGCACACCACCCGCAGATCCCCGTCAAGGACGGCTGGATCGGCTTGGTGTTGCGCAGCTCGCTCGACCCCGAGGCCATCTTGTCTCAGCACGTGGACGAGCTCCTCCAGAGCTTGCTCGACACTATGGAGCAGGCCGACCCCAGCAGCGACCTCTTCGCCGCCGCACGCTCCGCGGTGCTGACGCTCATGGTGATCAAGGCCGAGCTCGTCCAGCCGAAGATCGCCCAGGCACTCGCCGCCGACTTGGCCTTGCACAAGCTCGATAGCATCGACGAGACCGCGCTCAGCATCTGGAAGGCCCCCGAGGGCGAGCTTGTGGTGGACGTCTTGAGCGCCAACAAGCCCAAGGCCCGGGCCGACGACAAGAACGCAAAGGACTACGAGACGCGCAAGTGGGAGGAGAACTTGCAGAAGGAGCTCTCCGCCAAGAAGACCGCCGCCAAGAAGAAGTTGTCCAGGGACGAGCAGGCGCAGGTCAACGCGCAGCTCGCCAAGGAGTCCGAGCTCCGCGCCAGCATCAACGCCATCGTGAGGCAGTACCACCGGGCGTTCCACCTCATCCGCACACTCACGCAGGCGAGCCGCATCGTCACGCCCGGTGGCTCCGACTGGTACTTTGTCGCGGTGTTCGACGTGTTAAAGCTTCTCCAGCACCCGCTCTCCTACGACCTTTTCGGGCTGTTCGGCGCAGAGACCTTCATCTACTCGTCGCGCGTGTGTCTGGATAGATTGCACCCCTTGGAGGAGGTCACCGGCGCTGCCACCTTGCGCCTCTTGAATGTGCGCGGAGTGCCCGAGAACTTCACCCAGACGCCCTTGGTGGCTACGCTCAGCAGCGTGTTGTTCCGGATCAAGATCATCGTCGACGACTGGTTCCACCTCACCGGCTTTGTCTACATCGTGCCCTTGATCAACGAGGTCTTGAATGTGGGCAAGGTCGTGGCCGCAAAGAACTCGTCGAAGCCTGTGGTCACCTCCGAGTTCTCCGAGGAGGACCCCGAGGAGGAGCACCTCTCGTTGGCGCTCAGCATCTTATCTGCTCTCCCGGTGCTCCGCGACGAGCGGATGCCCCGTCAGTCGATCTTGGAGAGCATCATCGCGTTGATGAAGGTCCCTGCGAAGGCCAAAATGGCCAAGGAGTGCTTCCTCACCATCTGCCAGCATATTTCCGTCAACTTCACCGCACGCGACATGGCTGTGCTCTTCCAGAACTTGGTTGTGCCGGACGTGTTCGTGAAGTACGCCATCCTCCAGGGCATCGACGCCGAGTTCGACCTCTCGGAGGACTACACCTTCTCCGAGCAAATATTTATCGCCATGCACGACAACGACCAGAACATCGCAGACGTGGCCGCTACAATCTACAGCGAGAGCGGCTTCCAGCTTCCTCCTAATTGGCTAGACACCCTTCTCCCATACATGGGTCACACCGACAGCGGTGTGCGGCTCACTGTTGCTCGGTCGATCGCATCTGGTGTGGAGATTGCAAAGAAGTCGGGCAAGGACGAGATTTCTGCTACGCTAGATACCTTGCTCAAGATCTACCACGAAAAGGAGAACCCGCCTGCCCCAGAGAAAGACAAGTTCGGGCTCGTGATCAACAAGAACGCCGCGCAAAAGGACCCTTGGGAGTCCAGATCCACGGTGGCATTGGCATTGAAGCTCTTAGCTCCATACTTCCGCAAACAAGCTGAGATTGAGACAATCTTCAAGTTCCTCGTGACCGAAGAGAGTCTTGGCGACAAGGAGGACGTGGTGGCACAGGAGCTCTTGGAGGCTGGTATCGAGGTCATCAAGGAGTCTGGTGCGGACTACGTGGAGGTGTTGATCCCCATTTTCGAGGGCTGCCTTGCGCAGGCGGACCGTGGGTCCCGCAAACAGGACCGCATCAAGGAGCTGGTTATCATCTTGTACGGCTCGTTGGGCCGCCATCTAGACGCGTCGGACCCACGGTTGCAGATCATCATCGACCGGTTGATGCAGACCCTCGACACGCCGTCGGAAGACGTGCAATACGCCGTCTCCGAGTGCATTGCACCGCTCGTCAAGGCGTTTGAGGACACGCTCCAGGAGCGCTTCGACGGCTTGTTCGAGAAGCTCTGGAACGGAAAGGACTTGGCCACGCGGAAGGGCGCTGCGTACGGAATCGCCGGTTTGGTAAAGGGCTCCGGTATCAAGTCGTTGTACAGCTGCGACGTGATGAGAAACCTCATCAGCGCGTCCGAGGACAAGAAGAACGAAAAGGCCCGCGAGGGCGTTGCGTTCGTGTTCGACTGCTTGTCGCAATCGTTGGGCGCGTTGTTCGAGCCGTACGTGATTGAGATTTTGCCCATCATCTTGAAGTACTTGGGCGACTTCAGCCCTCTGGTCCGTGAGGCTACCGACTACGCGTCGCGCCAGATCATGAAGTCCACGACCAGTTACGGTGTCAAGCAGTTGATTCCGCTTGCGATCAGCAACTTGGACGACATTGCCTGGCGCTCGAAGAAGGGCTCGGTGGAGTTGCTCGGGTCCATGGCCTACCTCGACCCAACGCAGTTGTCGGCGTCCTTGTCGACGATTGTGCCGGAAATCGTCGGTGTGTTGAACGACTCGCACAAGGAGGTGAGACGTGCCGCCGACCAGGCGCTTAAGCGGTTCGGAGAAGTCATCAGGAACCCCGAGATTCAGACCATCGTGCCCGACTTGATCCGGGCCATCGGCGACCCCACCAAGTACACCGACGACGCCTTGGACAAGTTGATCAAGACGCAGTTCGTGCACTACATCGACGGCTCGTCGTTGGCGCTCATCATCCACGTCATCCACCGTGGTATGAGAGAGCGGTCGGCATCAACCAAGAAGAAGGCCTGCCAAATCGTGGGCAACATGGCCATCTTGGTCGACAGCAGAGACCTCTTGCCATACTTGCCGTCCTTGGTGGCGGAGTTGGAGATCGCCATGGTGGACCCCGTGCCGGAGACCAGGTCCACGGGAGCCAGGGCGTTGGGCTCTTTGATCGAGAAGCTCGGCGAGGACCAGCTCCCCGACTTGATCCCACGTCTTGTGGCCACGTTGAACGACTCGTCCAAGGCCGGCGACAGGCTCGGATCTGCACAGGCGCTCGCCGAGGTGATCTGCGGGCTTGGCTTGCTGAAGTTGGACGAGATGTTGCCGTCCATCTTGGCCAGCGCCCAGTCGCCGTACGCGCACGTGCGGGCCGGGTTCATGCCACTCTTGCTATACTTGCCGGTGTGTTTTGGCTCGCAGTTTGCGCCGTACTTGTCCAAGATCATCCCTCCCATCTTGCAGGGACTCGCCGAGAGCGACGAGGAGATCCGCGACATCTCGTTGAAGGCAGGCCGGCTCCTCGTCAAGAACTACGCGTCGAGGGCCGTGGACTTGTTGTTGCCCGAGTTGGAGCAAGGGTTGTCCGACTCGTCGTACCGCATCCGGCTCTCGTCGGTGGAGCTTACGGGTGACTTGTTGTTCCAGGTCACCGGCATTTCGGGCAAGAACGAGCTTGCCGAGGAGCAGGTGGAGGTCAACCGCAACCTCGTGGAGGTGTTGGGCCAGGAGCGCCGCGACCGCATCTTGGCGGCGTTGTTCATCTGTCGCTCGGACGTCTCGAGCGTGGTTCGCGCCGGCGCCATCGACATATGGAAGGCTTTGGTGGCCAACACGCCTCGTACAGTGAAGGAGATCATCCCCAGCTTGACGCAGATGCTCGTGAAGCGGCTCGCGTCCAGCGACGAGAACCACCGGGTCATCGCGGCCGCCACTCTCGGCGATGTTGTGCGGCGTGTGGGCGCCAACGCGTTGGCGCAGTTGTTGCCAACTCTCGAGGAGTTGCTTCTCTCGAGCGACGCCGACGCCAAGCAGGGTATCTGCATTGCGCTCACCGAGTTGATCAGCTCGGCGTCCGCCGAGGCCTTGACGACGTACCAGGCCACGTTCACCAGCATCATCCGCGACGCGTTGATCGACCCCTCGGCAGAGGTGCGCGAGGCAGCCGCCCAGGCATTCGACGCCCTCCAGGAGCACATGGGCCAGTCAGCCATCGACGACATTCTCCCACACTTGTTGAACATGTTGAACTCCGACAACTCCGAGAACGCGTTGCTCGCCTTGCAGGAGGTGATGGCCGCCAAGGCCGACGTGATCTTCCCAGTGTTGATTCCGTCATTGATGGCACCGCCTATCGATGCATTCAAGGCGCGGGCACTTGCCTCGTTGGCGTCCGTGGCCGGGCCTGCGCTCTACTCCAGACTCGCGGGCATCATCAACACGTTGCTCCAGGCCGTCATCGACACAAAGGAGTCTGGGTCTGAGGAGGAGGTGCGTGCCGTCGAGGAGGCGTTCGACAAGACGTTGTTGTCCATCGACAGCGACGAGGGCGTGCACCCTGTGATGCAGCAGTTGATGTCGTTGGTCAAGAACCAGGACCCCAAGAAGCGCACGGCCATCGGCGAGCGTCTCGCGGTGTTCTTCGACCAGACAACCCTCGACTACTCCATCTACGTCCAGGACATGGTGTCGCAGCTTATCTTCTACTTGGGCGACAGCGACACCGCGGTGGTCAGCGCCGTGTTTGGCGCGTTGCTCGCGTTGGTCAAGGCCCAGGACAAGCAGACGTTGGAGCAGTTGGTCAAGCCCGCGCACCAGGCGTTGTTGATTGCCGGCGTGCGCGGAGAGGACTTGCCGGGCTTTGCTTTGCCCCGCGGCCCCAGCTGTGTCTTGCCCATTTTCTCGCATGGTTTGATGTACGGAAACAGCGAGCAGAAGGAGTTGTCGGCGTTGTCGATCGCGGAGATCATCGACCGCACACCCGCGGCCAGCCTCAAGCCGTTCGCCACGCCGCTCACGGGCCCATTGATCCGTGTTATCGGCGAGAAGGTGTCTTCCGACATCAAGACGGCGATCTTAGCCGCGTTGACCAACTTGTTGCGGCGCATCCCGCAGTTCTTGCGCCCGTTCATCCCGCAGCTCCAGCGCACGTTCGTGCGCTCGCTTTCGGACCCGTCCAACGAGCGGCTCCGGACCGGTGCCGTGGACGCTTTGGGGCTCTTGATCGAGTTCCAGCCGCGTGTGGACTCGCTCGTCACGGAGTTGGTCTCCGGCGCACGCGCCGCCACCGACCAGGGCATCAAGAACGCGTTGCTCGCCGCCATTCTCCAGGTGGTGTTGAAGGGCGGCAAGAACATGAGCGAGGCCTCCAAGACGTCGATCATGGCGTTGGTGGAGGAGGAGCTCGGCTCCGTCACCGACAAGTCTGCTGTGGCGTACGCCCGCTTGCTCGGCTCGCTTTCGCAGATCTTGTCTACTGAGGAGGCTGCACAGATCTTGAAGCACAAGGTATTGAACAAGCAGGGCGACGAGACCGACCTCAAGTTCGCCGTGTTGGCAATCAACTCCTTCCTCCGCGACTCGCCGTCGCACGTGTTCACCACCGGGTTGCTTGACGACATTGTGGACTTCATCGTCGTGTGCTGCAACGACCGCTCGCCCTACATCACCGACAACGCGTGTGTGGCCATCGGAAAGTTTCTCTTGCTTCAGAACGAGTCACGCTCGCCAAAGCAGGAGGGCCTGCAAACGTTCGATGGCGAGTTTGAGCTTCCCGAAGCCGCAAGGTCGACCTTAGTGGAGCAGCTCTGCCGCTTGGCTCTCCAGCCCGCCTCCAGCTCTCCCGACACCCGCCGTTTGGCGCTCGTGTGTGTGCGCACGGTGGCCCGGTTCAAGCACAAGGCGTCCATCGAGCCATACTTCGACTTGATTGCGCCCACGGTATTCTCGTGCTTGCGTGACCCCGTGATCCCCATCCGCTTGGCCGCGGAGAAGGCCTACTTGGCCATTTTCAAGTTGGTCACCGACATCACCCAGACGTTGTTTACTACATGGTTCGAGAACGCTTCCAAGAGCACCATTACCACGCTCGCAGGTTCCACGATCCAGCCCAGGTCCATTGGAGACTACACCAAGAGGGTCGCCACCAGATTGGCGGCCGTGGAGCGGGAGCGCCTCGAAGCCGGCGGCGACCACGAGACCATGTTCAGCGACCAGATCGAGGACGAGAACGAGGTGTGGGCCGTTGGTGGCTTTTAACGGCCGATCTATAAGCGATTTATTGCTGTGTCTAGAGAACGTATAATAGAATTATCGATGCATATTGACCGCTTCGGTCTTTGTATGCTGTAGCCGAGCCAGAACACATGCACGAAACATGCCAGATTAGGGCCCTTGCCACGAGGCATCCACATCGATCTTACAGTCAATCACACAGTAACACGATGGAGCCGCATTGTCCGTTCATCTTTTTATTTTTGTATGCCCATGAATTCACTTCTCCAACGTCTCAAAAGTCCCTGCGGGTATTGGGCCCTTGTCCGGGAACGCAGGCTTGCCAAACCCTCCTTGCATGGAGATGTTCTGGGGCAAGCCCAACCGCAAGCTTTTGAGCGGCGGAAGGTGGTTGCTCTCTTTGGAGCCCTGCTCCTCGGTCGCTATTGAGTACACAGCGCTGTTGCTTGACTCTCTGGGTAGGTTCAATATTGGAGGCGTGAGGTTGCCGTCGCGAGTTGACTCGGTTGCTGCTGTGCTCTCGTGCGAGGGACCACCCCTCTCGGAGGTGCCAATCACCCCAGCAGATGTGGCGTTCGGCGTTTTGAAGTATGATGACAAGTTCGTCGACGAGTTGTTTGCCGATATGATGGGTGTGTTGACAGAAGAAAGGCCCAACACCGGCGAGTTTGGGATGGTGAAGTTGTTTGCTGGCGAGTTCGGCCTGCTCTTTTTCAATCTTTGCTGCACGTACTCCATGTCGCTATCCTCCAATATGTGCGCCCTGGCAGGCGTGGGCTGGGCCACTTGCGGATTTAGAGGCGTCATTTTTTGAAGCGACAGAAGGGTGCTGAAGGCCACCTTGCCCGGGCTTTGTATGCTGTTTTTACTCGAGGTGAGCGCGATGTTCGACAAGTACTGAAGGTTATTCAGGGAGCCCAGAACAGCAAACCCACCAAACTTCGGCCTCTCGTTGGTGTTGAAGTAGTCCTTAAGCGACGGAAGGGATTGCGAGTTTGCAGGGGCGGAATTTGCATGGAGCTCCGAGGTCCGGGAGACGCCAGAGGTGTTCGAGGATGTCTTTCTTAGCACCTTGAGCTCCTCGGTAGCGGCAGATGCAAGGATATCAATGTTCATCATGGCGGAGTTGTGGGTAGACGATACGTGGGCCAGAGGCTCGTGCTTCGTGGCCAACTCGGAGTACTCAAGCGCTGGCGACAAGTGCGTCTCATTGGACCGTGGGAAGCTGCTGGAATGCGACGAGGACTCGGTGGAAGCAGGCAGGGTCGTCTCGGGAATCTGATCTAGCGACGGCGAGGACTTGATGCTCGTCAGAACATTGAGATTGGTGAACTTCGGCGGCGATACGCTGTCGGGAGACTCGCCTTGACTGTAGGTGCCGGAGACGGAGCTTTGCTGCGTGGGTATCGACATGGGAATGGCGTGTACAGATGTGGCGCTGTCGGCGGAGAGCGTGGCCTCCGAGCCCATCTTCGAGAGGTTCTTGTTTCGCCTGCTGTTCGGGTTTGTGTGTATCCTGGAGTGTCTCGTGAGCTCGTCCAGACGGGAGAACTTCTTATTGCACCCGGGAAACGAGCACGAGTGGGGCTTCTCTCCCGTGTGTGTTCGGATGTGTCTCGTCTGGTGCTCCAACCGATGGAACGCCTTATCGCACATCGGACATTTGTAGGGTCGGGTGGCGGAATCTTTTCTCTTGGGCTCGGTCTTAGAAAACATGGCGGGGATATTGCGTGCAAAGAAAAGGGCCGAATTGGAGTGGGACGGAAAGCAGTCTGGACCTTGTTGGAAGTCCACGCCGGCGAGTAGGGGGTAGGAGTGCCGGCTCGGGGTTTCTCAGCACAGATGTTATCTGTTATTAGTCGACCTAGGTTATCGTAACACCAATTTTGAATTTCCCCTCTTATTATGAAGATAAAAAACGGGGAAACTGAACGAAAGATGGAATAGTGGTAGGCGGACCCGCTGCGATAATTTGCCGGAAATTAGCGTGTCTCCTGGGAGGGAAAGGAAAAAGTTGTGTTACGAAAGTATGGGGTAAGGGACAAAAAAAACTTTCTCCAGAGTGGATTTGGCACATCGATTTGAGGAGACTGCGGAGAAGTCTGGGTGAGCGCCTGCATCCAATCTCGCTTTGGCGATGCCACCCCATGTAAAAAAAGTGGGCGAAATCGGCGTGCCAGTGGATAATGTGGAGTCGCTGCGGCAAAACAAAGCCCGTCCAACGTGGCTTTCGACGACTGATAACGGCGCCCGGCTTGGCATTTTCTTCGGATTCCGGAAAAACTCTAAACCCACTGGAATTATTTTCTACGGTGGGCCCCTCTTTTTCTGTTCTCGACCCGGCCCGGGGTGGCCTTATCGTCGAGTGTAATTTCCGTGGGCCGATCGCTCACACCTTCCACGCTATTGTTTCCCCGGCGAGAGGAAATCATTCTCGCACGTACATAGAGCTACGCAGGCTCAGCCCAGACAAATGATGCTGAGGAGATAAAGGACACTACTGCGGGGTGCGCCCAATTTATATCACAGGGTCCATTTTTGCAGCACCAGCTCATGCCGGTTGGATGAGTGCATTGCGTTGTACGCTAACTCCGTTGTTGCTTTCTGTCATAGGCCTGCATTGCGCTCGTTGCGGCGCATTCTCCGCTTGTTCGCCCTGCTTTGCCCGCGGTGACATACCCGATCGCACATGCAGGCCAAATGTGAGGAACGAGACATTGCAAGATCACTTTGCATCAGTGTTTTGGAATTGTTTCACGTTGGACACTGATGCCCTAGGAGATCCAAGGCGACGCAGCTTGCATCACGCGGGCTGTCGACATTTCGCAGTAAGGTGTACTCTCTCCTTGGTATTTCTCATTCTTGCATCTCTACACGCATTCGTTTTTGCAGCCACCTCCACACTAGCGTATAAGTAGTCCCACGCAGCATGCTGCGTCGGGTGAAACCAGACAGTGCAAGTAGTCAGTCAGGTCATTCTTTTTGTGTACGTACTCAGCACGCCCATCGCTAGCGTATTTATTGTCCCTTGCTCTGTGTCAGCATTTTATATTCTGGTACGCGTGCCGTTTCAACTTTTCCCTACATCTCTCACTTTCCACGCTAACCGCTTCTGACGCCGTCCAAAGCTGTAAATCTCCAAGCTTATACACAATTGCCATGAATAAATCGGAAACACAGCAGCATTGCATGCCGAAGAAACAAAACGAAAACAACAAGGAAAATGAAGCACCGCCTAACCGCCAGGGCTCTCTTTTGGGTCCCAAGGAAGTTGCGCCTCAAATCACTGACACAGGCATTGAATCGGGGGAAGTTCCAAAGGGTAGACCATCTTCATGTGTGTTTGTCGCCAGTCTTCGTTACACCAGGTCGGATGACGAACTCTGTCTTTTTGTGACCCGTCATTTCAGCGCGTTCGGAAAGTTGGCTTCAGTAAAGGTGTTGCGAGACCCAATGAACAGACCGTATGCGTTTGCTCAGTATACCAACGACAGTGATTGTAAGCGTGCAATAATGTTGGGCAACAATTCGATATTGGACGGGCGGAAAATTAGATGCGAGGCTGCCAGAGTCAACCGCACTCTTTTTATCTCTTGTTTCCAAGAGGTCGGTCAGGATGAGATAAAAAGACGAATGAGCGTATTTGGGGAAACAGAATTGCTATCAGCAAGTACATACTCTCGACGGGTCATGGACAAATCGTCCCCGTCTGGATCATACTTCAACTGGTTTGTCAAGTTCACTTACCGCGATGACGCCATCAGGGCTTTTGCAAGCCTTTCAGACAGCGAGGAATGCTATGTTGAATGGGCCCAGAATATTGATGACATTACCGTTCATGCAAGCCAGTTTGATAAGTTCTCAATATTCATAAACCAGTTGCCACCGGAGGCCACAGAAGCTGAAGTCAGAACTCATTTTTCGAGCCATGGCGCCATAAAAGAAATCAATGTGGTTCACAGATTGTCCTCCACGTTTGCGTTTGTTACCTTTGCTGAGGAAGCTGCTGCTGCAAGTGCAGTTTCTCGTGACAACCACTCCTTGTTCATGAACAAAACTATCCATGTTCAGTACAAAGAGGTTGCAGGCAAGACAAACTCTAAGGTACTCCTTTCTCTGCGTGTGCCCGTGGCGTTGGCACCACCACCTATTAATTTGAAACGGTTCCCGGCCTCGTTGCTGAAATGGCCTGCCGCTGGTGCAAGGGGGCCTCTGCACGACATCTACTCCCCTTCTCCTAAGCCATCAACGTATGAGAAGTCTTCCACGCGCGAGTACTCAAAAGAGTATTTCATCCGAGAAGCTCCAAACAGAAGAAACTACCAGGGAGACTACTCAAATGTTCGGGAGGTCAGAAAGGTCTCATTGGAGAACACGCCTTTGGACCGGGAAAATCTATACTACTTGATTCCGAGTACCAAAAAATAGTCGAGGGCCTAGCAGAGTGTTTTGCGCGAGCGCGCACCTGATGTTAGTGAAGGCGGAAATGACGCACACGGCTGTAACGGTGATATAATTTTGTTTCTCCAATAAATCGCCCTACAATGGCAATCCACGACCTAGCAGAATTGGCCAAACGCATGAACGCAGAGCAGGGCCTGCATGCGTTTGGCGTCTCTCTCCATGACAAGAAGCTCAATCAAATGAAGGTTAGGCGGGCTTCCCTATACGACGTGGATACTGACAGCAAGGCCTTGGCCACTCGACCCTGGCGCAACCTGCCAAAGTACTTCACACAAGTGTACATCACCACGTTGGCCATGGTGAAGATGAGCCTACATGCTCGAATGGGGGGCTCGATAGAGATCATGGGCATGTTGACCGGCAAGATCGTGCGCGATCTGTTCATAGTCATGGATGTCTACTCGCTACCGGTTGAAGGAACGGAGACTCGTGTTAACGCCCAGAATGAGGCGTACGAGTACATGGTGCAGTATCTAGATCTTCTCCGGGAAGTCAAGCCAAAAGACAGCATTGTCGGGTGGTATCACTCACACCCGGGGTACGGGTGCTGGTTGAGCGGGATAGATGTCGCTACCCAGAGCCTCAATCAGAACTTCCAGGATCCGTATTTGGCAATTGTGATAGATCCCATACAGACAATCAAGAGAGGAAAGGTCGAAATCGGCGCATTCCGGACTTATCCAATGGGGTACGTGGAAGAGGAGACGCCCAAGGGCAAGGCTTCCACAACAGGCAGCAGAGACCACGCAACGGGGACCGCCAAACAGGATATGGGGGCACACTCAAAGCAGTACTACTCGCTAGACATCAAGCTTTTCAAGGGCCCCCATGACGATGAGGTCATAAGTTCAATATTGAAGGAGTCCTGGGTCACCAAGCTAGCGCCCAGCCGACCCTCGCGGGAAGATTATGAGCAAAGCATCAAGCAGAGGGTCTTGGAGGTGCTCAAGCACGGCGTCCACGAAGAGGGCAAGCCTGAGCCGAGGATCAAGTCCAGCTTCAACGGGATTTTCGAGCGGGTAGCGTCCAGCGCCCAAACAGGAATCAACTTGGGACGGCAGGGCCGCGGCTCGGGCGACATTCTATTTTCCAGCACCCCGGACGACGGCTCCAGCAAGCTTGGGCAGAAACTAAGCTCGGAGGTTGGCGAGAGCAGAGAGTCGATTGGCGAAGAGGATGACGAGGAAGAGGGCGAAGAGGATGATGAGGACGAGGATATCGACGACGATGAAGACGACGACGATGATGACAACGGCGACGACCACGACAACGGCGACGAGGACGATGACGCAATACTGGAGGATGTGGTGATTGACGAGGCGGAGAGTGGCCGCACCGCGCTGGGCAGCGACTACAGCCGCCCCAAGACGCCGGGCGGGACCCGGAGTCCCCTAGACGTAGGCCAGTTCGACGACATGTGCTCGGTGGACGAGGTGGAGCTCACGCCGGAGGAGGGCCTTCGCAAGGGCACCAAGCGCAACTTGCGGTCCTCGGAAGAGAGCAAGTCCGGGTTTGTTCCGGAGCCGGGGTTCAACAAAAACATCAAGCGGCTTGCGATGGGCGAGGTGCCGCGCTTGCGCGAGAACGACCTCAAGTACAAGCTCCAGACTTTGCAGCTCGAGGTGCGCGAGTACCAGCGCGAGGTGGCTGGGGTGGGCTTTGCGGAGCTCACGGCGCTTATCGGGAAGAGAGCGCAGCGCCAGGTTTTCGGCAAGCAGTAACGCCACGGCGAACAACTAAATAGAGAGGGAGAGATACATGTGTGAAGAGGCAAGAGGGAGGCCGGCCGAGTAATAGCCGTCTGGCGATGGGCATGGCGCGTCTGCGCGGCTCCACAAGAGAAGGGAGGAACAAAAAAAAAAAAAAAAAAAAAAAAAAAAAAAAAAAACAGAACAAAACGACTATCTGCAAAATCATAAGCCGAGCAGTCTTCGAGGACAAAAGGCGGCGCAAAGAAAGAAAGCCCTCACCCTGTTCGCACGGCGCCCACCAGCAGCAAGACGCAGAGCAAACGTACGTGGAAGCACCCGACTGGTTTGCCCTCGGATTTGTAAGAAGATATCCGCAAGTCCCGTGATACAAAGGCCAAAAGTGGACATCTCGCAGAAGCATCGCAGCGCAACACTATCTATCCACTGGACACCTGCGGCGCCTACCGGAACATGTCCAACCCGCTAGTGGACAGGATCTTGAACAACCCCCTTACTTTTGTGCTGGCCAAACACCCCGAGCAAGAACTGCAAACTGTGGAGTCTGCAGGGTACATAGTCCTCAAATCAAGCACGCAACCGGCGACAGCACCCATGCTCACCGCAAAAAAGGTGCGGAGAGACGAGCCCAAGCGGCCCGGCTCGGTGGCCGAGGCCATCGCGGCGTACACGGGCAAGAAGTACTTGACGAAGGCGGAGAAGAGGCGCAAAGAAAAGGGCATCGACAAAGTCGACGCGAAGGACGCAAAGGACGGCGACGCGAAGGACACAAAGGACGACGACGCGGCGTCCACCTCGTCGGACACGCAGTACGAGTCCGCGTCGGAGTTCTACACCGACTCGTCGTTCCGCGGCTTCCGTGACACCAGCGACGACGACAAGAGCGACGACGACGGCGACGACAAGAGCGATGACGACGACGGCGACGAGGACTTGGGCCAGCCCTTGGAGAGCCCGTTCTCGGCGCCCCGCAAGCGCGTGCTCGAGTCGCCGCTGAGCGACGGCAGCGACGCCGAGTCCGCCAAGAAACGCGCAGCCTCCGAGCGCGAGGACGAGGACGAGGACGACCTCGGCAGCGACGACGACGACGACTACGACGAGGACGCGGACGAGGACTACGACGACGTCGCCGACAAGGAAGACGGGTCCGAGCAGGGCGACGGTGCCAGCGACACCGAGACCACCAGCGACGGCGAGCGCGCCAAGCAGGCGCCCGAGAACCCGATCCAGTTCAAGCGCGAGTTGCTCTCGGACATCAAGCAGGCCGACAGCGAGGCCGCGGTGCAGAACCACACGCCGATTCCCGAGTCGGTGGACGGGCACTACTCCCTCAACGACAGCGAGTCGGACGCGGGCGAGCACGGCCTCGTGCGCAAGTGGGACGCGTCGTTCCACAACAGGCGGCCCGTGGGGCTCTTGAACTTCGGCGTCACGTGCTACATGAACTCCGCCATCCAGATCTTGGTGCACATCCCGGCCATCCAGGCGTACCTCGGCGAGGTGGTCCAGGGCAAGCACCCGGAGATCAAGCCCCGGTCGGTGACGCACGTGTTTGCGGAGTTGGCCGCCAAGATGTGGGGGCTCGACGACGCGCCCCGGAGCGGCGGCCGCAAGTACGTCAACCCCAAGAAGATCGTGCAGCGCCTCGAGGACATCAACTGCATGATGAGCGAGTGGCAGCAGGAGGACTCCCACGAGTATTTCATGAGCTTGATGTCGCGCCTACAGGAGGACAGCACGCCGAAGGGCCGCAAGCTCAACGAGTCCGTCATCTACGACATCTTCGGCGGGCTTCTATACCAGGAGGTGATCTGCCAAGAGTGCAAGACAAACAGCGTCACCAAGCAGGAGTTCTACGACTTGCTGTTGGGCCTCAACAGAAAGCGGGCCCGCTCCAACGAGGACGACGCGGACCAGACCGCGTCCCCACAGGGCTCCTCCGCGGCGCCCGCACGCTACACCATCGAAAAGTCGTTGCGGGACTTCTTCAGCACCGAGACCATCCGGCTCGACAAGAGCGACCCGTCGTCGGGGTACTTCTGCGAGAAGTGCAAGAAGCGCACGGTCGCAACCAAGAAGTCCGCCATCGAGAAGAGCTCCGAGACGCTCTTGATCCACTTGAAGCGGTTCAAGTTCAACGGCAACTCGTCGCTGAAAGTCAAGCATCCAATCCATTACCCCAAGTACTTGGACTTGGGGCCCTACAGCCGGCTGGGCCAGCCCATCAAGTACCAGCTCATGGGCGTGATTGTCCACGAGGGCCGGTCCATTCTGTCCGGCCACTACATCGCCCACTGCTTACAGCCCAACGGCACGTGGTCGACCTACGATGATGAGTACATCAACAGGATCGACGAGCGGCTGGCTTTGAGCGACCCGGCGGCCTACTGCTTGGTGTACATGAAGTTGGCGCCGAAGGCGAAGAAAAGGGCGGCGCACGGGGAGCGGGGCAACAAGAGGACGAGAGTGGCGTAAGGCAGAGGACGAGAGTGGAGTAAGGCGGACGAGAGTGGCGCAAGGTAGCACATTTAGCATATCGGTGAACGATGAGTTCACTTGCATGGAATAAACATCTATAGATAAAGGTACTTGAACGCGACGGGGTATATAGAGCGTAGCAAGCAGAGCATAAGCGGAACGAAAGAAACTAAACCAAACCAACCAAAACCAGAAAGAACCAAAAGGAGGGCGCGCCCAAATAAGGACAGGGCCGCAGACGACAATGAGTAGCGAGCGAGCGGTTTCACTGACGAGAAGCGCGATGAGACCACACAGGCCTATGGGCTGAGATACGCGGAGGCGTCCTCTTCTCGCTCGTCAAAGTTGTCCTTGTCGACGCTCAGAAACCGGTTTCGACTCAAGAGCTGGGAGATGCTGACGCGGAAGTTCATCGCGGACATGCGGCGCAGCTCAGCCTTGGGGCCGATGCTAGAGTAGAAGTCAAAGTCGTCGGTATCTAGCTTGGGGCGCAAGGACGACGAGGGCAGCTCATCCTCCACCAGGGAAGCGGAGTTCATGCTGGCAGAGGAGCGTCTCCGGCGCAGTAGCTTGGCGTGCTGGGTGAGGGCAGCCGTGGATGAGTGGTTGGGGATCTTGCAGATGAATTTCTCCTCAATGACATATTTGCCCTCCTTGTAGTACTCGGAGTAGTTGTAGGACTTTTTGTAGCGCCAGCCCAAGCGGGTGTAGCACTGCAGGCATTTGATCTTGTTGATCACGTAGACCCCGGTTCGCATTGAGGTCTCATAGTCCTGGTCTTCACACAGGATATTGATAAGCTTATCAACCAAGCATGCGTCACCGGACAGGCCCCGGAATTCGTCCGAGAGCACCAAGTTGGACAAACACAAGTGGGCCAGGCACTCGTTGCAGACGATCACGTGGGTGTCCTTTCCCTCGTAGGAGCCGCTTTCGAAGAACTCGGTGTTGATCAAGCCCATGTTGAGGTAATTCGGTGCGACAGGGGTTGCTCTTTCCTTTACGCGGCCTAATTAGGCAAGCTTATGGGGAGAGGCAAAAACGACAATGTACCGCCAGAAACAAGCAGACGGAAAAGAAAATACCGCAGAACGCCCGAAGCCGTCGTACGCAGCTCTCCCGGACTGTGGTTATGTAGAGCTTGCGCAGAAGCCACTATGCGGCCAGGAATGTCTCGGCGGACCAGGTCGCAGCAAGGGGTCAGGCGCAACAGGGAGCGCAGGAAATTCCTAGGCTGCAAGAACGAAACGTCAAGCAAAAAAGGGGTTCCGCAGGCACAGGCTATGTGTGTGTGTTTCAGGGATCGCCCCGGTGGGATTGCGTGGCAACAATTAGTTGCGGCGGCAAGACACGGGAGGGGAGCTAGGGAGCCGCCAGACGGGGGGACGGGGACCTAGCAAGTGGGGAGGCAGAGGCTCGCTTGTGCACCGAAGTCAAGGACACGTAGAGCCAGAAGTAGGGAAGAAAAGACTGGTGAGAAACGGAGGGGGAAAGCAGGAGAAAAGAAGAAAAGAGGTGAAGGTTGGGGTGGGATGCGGCATACATATATAGCTGCTACTGTGGAGAGGAGGACGAGCGGTGCGAGCGGAGCGGATGCAGACTGGGGTTATCGTGGCTAGATTGAGGTAACGGCAACCGCGACATTTGGGGCGAGGCCAGGTGGGCCCGGCCGTGGGGCCGGGGCAGCGCTCGCGGGGCGGACCAGGCGCCAGGGTCATGCAGCTCGGTGGAGCGACATTTCGCGCGCGGGCCACCGCGGGAATGACTGCAAGTTTTATGTTGAGAGGTTTCATGCGGAGCCGTTGCGTGATGTCTGGCGCTGCGTGGCTTTATCTATTTACACTACCACTTGTACAACCCGCGGACGCTGAAGTTCAAGGGGTCGTTGTTCAAGAACGACCGCGGCTTGCTCTTCTGCCACGCCTGCGTCTTCTCCCACGCGAGTCTCTTCTTGGTCTGCTCCGTCTTGAGGATGGCCTTCAAGTGGATATACGGGTGCTCGATGATACCCGTGCGCCCGCGGCCCTTGATGTCCGGCCGCTTGACCCAGCGCCCGTCGGAGCCCGTCCACAATGCCTGGATGTACACCTCGTCCTCGTTGTAGCCTGCCGCGCGGGCCTGCTCCAAGCCGCGCTTCAAGAAGCGCTCCAACTCCGTGGCCATCTTCTTGGGGTTGAAGTGCAACTGGTTGATTGCGTTCTTGACGGTGGCGCCGCGCACAAACCGGTTCACCACCGTGGCCTTTTTCATCGACGACTTGATCCGGTACGACTGCAAGTAGATCGTGGGCTCGAGGATGTCGATCTCCTCGCCCGTCAACGCCACCTTGTACGCCTTGCCGTTCTGCGGGTCGCGCACGATCTCGTTGTTCTTGAAGAACCCGTTCTGCGCCACGCTCAAGTCAAACACCCGGCGCTTGAGGGCGCTCACGTACTTGGCCCGGGTGGCCTGCTGCTGCAAGGCCTCCTCCATGTAGTGGTCCTGCAACTTCTGGTCGTCTTGCGGGGTCACGCTGGCCTCTGGCTGCGTTTCCTCCGCCTGCTGCACGGCCTTTGCCTGCTCCTGGCCGGGCTGGGTCACGTCGCCGAAAAGACTGGCGGCCCGCTGCGAGCTGTGGGCCAACCCCCGCGAGTAGCCGGTCAGCACCGCGTGCTGCCCTCGGAGACACGCCGCGTAGGGCACTGTGCTGTGGCGGAATATGGCTCGGAACATGGCCTTGGTAGTGCTAGTGGGGCCCTCACCTCTAGTGAGGAAAACTTTGATGGTGTGTGCACCGCACGACCGCACCATACGCTGTGCCGCCGCCAGGCCCTACAACGCTACGGATACAACGCTACGGATACAACGCTACGGATAGTCTCGTGTGCTGATTTATTTTTCTGCTGTATGTCGGTGCCTTGCAGCGGACCTATTCGTGACCCCTGTCACGGCCCGTGCTGGTCCGCGCAAGCACCCAGCCGAAATGCCGTCTATGTTCCTGGGCCACGGATCACTCGTCGTCGTAGCCAGTCAAGTTGGGGTCCCTAGCTCTCTGGGGCAATGGGTACACCGTTGGAATGGGCTTGTGCGAGGCGTAGAGGTACTTCTCTCTGAGGGGGGTGAGAAGCACAAGAATAGGGGCAGCGACGCCCAAGATGCACGAGAAGACAAAGTGCGGCTTGTTGTGGAAGTTGTAGCGGATCCACTAGAGGGGTTAGTATCACTGTCAGGGGAGAGGCGGGTCGATCTGTTTGCGGTTTCGTGGCGGTTTCGGAGCGGTCTGGGCGGTCTCAGGGCGGTCTCAGAGCGGTACTTTATGGTGCTGTATCGGGCCAAACTGGTAACAATGGATTCTAGATAACTTCACTCCAGAGCCAGTGTTATCTCTGTCTGTCTCGAACACCAGAGTGTCCGTGCCGCTTTGCTATGCTGAACGAGCAGGAACCAAGCAAGCGACCGCTAGTGCCAGACCGAAATGACACCACAACAGGTGGGAATTTGTGCAAAACATACTCTGATTGGCTGCTTGTAGTACAAGGGGTAGTCTCCCCAAACTTTATCGGCGACACCCATGTTGTTTAGGAGTACGGTGGAGTGTGGAGTGAGAGATTTTTGAATTATTTTGAGGTGTTCTCATTGGTCGTGTTGCGCACCAAATGCTCGCGAGTACCTACATAGCTAGCATAGCGAAGAAAGAGCACCAGGTTGTTACTGGCAGCCTTTGTGTCTTTGTATTTGTCTGTGTATGGCTGAAAACAGCCCTCAAACGTGCCTGCAAAGCTGGCCGCTTAGGCTCTCTTCTTGGCCTTTGTCTTCTTTGGCTCCACCGCGGTGGAAGAGGCCTTGGCAGCGGCACTTGCCTTCTTTCCTTCGACGGCGCCCGCCTCGTCAGTCTGCTTTTTGGCCTGGGCAGCAGCCTCCTTGGCCTCTCTCTCGTAGAACTCGCGCTTCAACTGGGCGTCGTAGATCTGCGCGTAGTACAACCCGCCCTGCAAAACCAAAACACCAACCAAGATGATCACCATCATGACCTGCGACGCAGCGATAACATTGACACCGGTGAAGGCGTCGACCTCGCCCCACTCGCCCGTCAAGCACGAGTTGGCGCCGATTCTCAAGTTTGTCAAGTAGATCACAACCGCCAACATGACCAAACCCAAGGTGCCGTACTCGAAGTACTTGACCTCGGGGTGGGGCTTGAACAACTTGATGAAGCATCCCAGCAAGCCCAAGAAGATCACAAAGTGCAAGATGTGGTGGATGCGCATCGGAACGTTGACCCAGTGGGCGTAGTGGGCGATGGAGCGCTCGAAGCCGGCCTCGTCCGGCCGCCACAAGGTGTAGAAGTCGTATGCGTTGTTGGCGTAGATCACGCCCAAGCCAAACGACGTGGCGCAGCAGATGAGCGCCGTGCCCACGGGAACTAACTCCTTGTAAACCATGTTGTCTGCGCCGACACTTGGGCGGCGACCGTTATCGATGAGTTGGGGCGGTATGCGCAGGTCACGTGACCGGCGGCGTCCAGCCAGCCCGCCTCGAGGCGGCTGCCCTTGCTCGGCGGGCAGCGCGGCTTTAGCCTGAGCCGTTGCGCCCGGGCTGCCAGCTCATGTACGGGACCGTCAAGCGTGCGCTGGGCCCCGGCGCCAAGGCCACTTCGAGGCACCATTTTGGCCGAATTGCAGCCACGCAAATGTAGAAATACGGGAGCCCCACACGAGCATCCGCCAGCAGTTGCATTGACGGCTCAGAGCATCAGCGGCAAATAGGCATTGTTCAAGACGCTGCCCGATCCACGGCGCATGGAATTGCAACTGCCTGCGGCGAGCAACTCGGGCAGTATAAGTAGGGCGGGCGGGGCGTGAAACGTAGCTGAAACACGGCCACAGAAAGCATGACCTGCCACAAAAAAAAAGACGTGGCCCCGAGCGCATAAAGGGCGGGAGATCCGCCAGGCGTGGCCGTTTCACAACCCCAACGATCGCGCATGCCTTCCTCAGGCGCCGGCACCAGCCGAGAGGTGCAGATGTAGGATGCTGAGTGCCGGACCAATCCACCAAAAACACCACCAGATAATGGTGTGCGCACTGGAGACACTCTTGGAGGGAAAAAAACGAGAAAACACAATAGATCCTGCTCCTCGCCGACAATAGCAAACGACAAGTTCTGCTCCCAGTCAAACAAGATAGACGCCGCACTAGCTCAGCACCCGCCAGGCACCGGTCCAATCATTTTATTTTCTCTGGCGCAGCGTTAAAAGCTTTCTATCCGCAAGGTGTGCGAAATACGAGCGTTCACATTCCTTCTGTTCGCTACCCTTGAGCAAGACTCCAGACCCCCGAGCTGAATATGAGAAGCATAAAAGCCGTTGTTGTTGGTGACGGAGGCGTGGGTAAGACCTGCCTCTTGATATCGTACACCACCAACACGTTCCCCAATGACTACATCCCCACGGTCTTCGACAACTACTCTGCATCTGTGATGGTGGACAACGAGCACATCAAGTTGGGCCTCTGGGATACCGCCGGGCAGGCGGAGTACGACCGGTTGCGGCCGTTGTCGTACCCGCAGACGGAGATCTTCATCTGCTGCTTCTCTGTGATCAGCCCCGAGTCGTTCCTGAACGTCAAGGCCAAGTGGATCCCCGAGATCTTGCACCACTCGCCCAAGAACACCTTGATTGTGTTGGTGGGCACCAAGATCGACTTGAGAGACGAGTTGCACGTGTTGGACGAGTTGCTGGCCCGGGACCAGCAGCCCATCACCACGCAGCAGGGCGAGAAGTTGGCCAAGGAGGTGGGCGCCATCCGGTACATCGAGTGCTCGGCCGCCACGCAGGTGGGCATCCAGGAGCTCTTCGACTACTGCATCCGCGCGGTGTTGGACCCTCCGGACGTCAAGCAGGACACCAAGGAGCTGTACGTGGCGCCCAGCAGCAACTACCTGGGCGACGGGGTGTCCGGCAAGAAGAGACGCATCAGAAAGGCCAAGAAGTGCGCCATCTTGTGAGGCACGCGTAAGGACCTTGTGCGTCTTCGGAGACGAGCGACAGTGGGATGTTAGACCGCCGAGGCGGCCACGGCAATGGCGCTACGAAGCACTGGCTGCTGTTGTTGAGAGGCGGGCCATTGTGGGTTAATGCGAGTGCACGTTCGGATGCGCTCCAGAAAGGATAATAACAGACAGTACCATTAAATAAACCGTACCTACCTATGCACCTACCTATGCTGGATGCTACTGCTTGAGCAACGCCGCGCGGGCCGGGTGCATTCCGCCGGCGGCCGGCTCGCCCAGGGCCCGCTCCTTCTTCTGCTTCTTGGCCTCCTCCCTGCGGAGCCGCTCCTTGCGCTCCGCCTGGAGCTTGTCGTTCTTCTCCTTGAGCTTGCTCTGCCTCTGCTGCGAGTTGCCGCCGCCGCCCACCGTGAGCTCCACGTTGATCTTTCTGTCGCGGAGCGTCAGGTGGTGCAACCGGAGCGCCACGTTCATCTTGGCCTGCGCCTCCTTGGTGTCGCTGTCGAACTCCACGAACGCTATGCCCTTCTCGCGGCGCACGCGGATCCGGTCCGGCCCGGCGCTCTCGAAGTGCTTCTCCAACTCCGCCTGCTGCGTGTCGTACGGGAGGTTGCCCACGAAGAGGATGTAGCGGGGGCCCTTGCCGTCGTTGGTGCCCTTGCCCTTCTTGCCGCGCCGTGTTTTGCGCTTCTTCTTGGGCTCGTCCTGGTCCTGGGGCTCGAGCGCCCGCTTGCGGGGCTCCGCCTGCTCGGCGGCCTCCTGGCGCGAGGCCTTCTCGGCCTTGTGCTGCTCGCGCTCCTCCTTGCTCCGGCGGAACGACAACGCCTTGAGCTTCTTCTTGGACACCTTTTCGTCGGACATGGTGGTGGAGGAGATGCTCATCTCGGCGAGACATGGTGTGTGCAGGCGGACAAGGCCGGCCCAGCAGACCAAGCACTCAGCAGGTTACGCTTATCGATCTTGTGCTTATTCGATTCTGTGCTTATTAGGTTTTACGCTTGTTCCGTCTTGTTTCCTCTTGTTTCCTTCTTGTTTCCTTCTTTTTCTTCTCTACTTCTAATGCTGCTATGCCTGAGCCTCGCGCAACTCGTCGTAGCTCGCCTTCAACGCCGTGTACGCGGCCGACAACTTGTGGAGCTTCTCCTGGAGCGCGGCGTCCGTGCCCTCGGACGAGACCTCCGACTCCTCCGTGGCCTTCTGCTGCAACCACGCGTCGAAGTCCGCGGACTCGGCGCCCCGCTCCGCGATCTGCACCGTGAGCGAGCGAGTGGCCACGTCGGGCGCCGCGAGCACACGCTTGAGCGGCGGCAAGAGCCTGTGCTTGCGCTCGAACGACGCCTCGCCCGCGAGCCGGGCCTGGCTGGCCACGCCCACGCGCACGTACGCGATGCCCGAGCGGCACGGCGTGTAGCTCTTGACCACCTGCTTGGTCACCACGTCCGCCACGAACGTGCGGCCCTGCGAGTCGCCCGACACGAGGTACATCCCGTCCGCCGTCACCTCCACGCACGTGGGCGTGCACGCGGCGCCGTCGGCGCCGTCGGTCTTGTGGTGCACGAAGGTGGCCGCCAGCGTGAGGTCGGGCGCCACGGTCACGAGCTTGCCGCCGCCGCCCACCGCCTCCAACACGTGCGTGTGCGGGTTCACGGCGTAGACGTCGATCTGGCGGACGCTGCCGTCCGCGAGCCCCGCGTAGTACGTCCGCCCCGCCGGGTCCCGCGCAAAGCACTCCACGGCCACCGGGAGCACAAACGTCGACACGCTGCGGCGCGCGGCCACGTCGTACACGCGGAGCGTGCCGTCCTTGGAGGCCGAGGCCACGCGGGCGTCGGCCGCGAGCGCCGCGTCCAAGAACCGCACCTGGGTCACCGCGAGCGCGTGGTCCGTGAACGTGGCGTGGGCCTTGGCCGCCGCCGCCGCCGGCGACACCAAGTCGAGCGTGCGCCACACGTTGACCCGCGTGTCCAGCCCGCCGGTGACGAGGAACGTGCCGCACGCGGAGAACTCCATGCTGGTGACACCCTGGTAGTGGGCGTCCTTCACGCACACCAAGTCGCCCAGCGCCAACTCCCACACGTACAAGCGCCCGGAGGCCGCGCCCGCCGCGAGCAACCACGGCACGCGGTACCGCGGCGCACGGTCGCTGCGCCGGCGCCGGTCGTGGGCGTCCGGGTGGTGTGCGAGCGCCAAGCACGTCATCTGCTCGGGCACCGGGAACCGCTGGTCCGCGCTCTCCTTGCCCCAGGCGTACGCCGTGACGAGCGCCTTGCTGGGCGACGCCACGAAGAGCCGCTCGCCGGGGCCGAGCCCGGTGGCCGCGGCGCCGTGGGTGGGGCACTCGGCGTTGCGGAACGTGGTGTAGTGCTGGGCCCGCTGCACCAGCGCCACCGCCGCGAGCGACTCCTGCGCGTGCTTGTCGGCGGGGACGCCGCGCGTCACGTAGAGCACAACTTCGTCCATGTGGTTGTGGTTTGTGGTGTGGTTGCGCTGTGAGCTGAGCGATGATGGTGTATGTAGGTCGCGATGAGCCGGCGCACCAGCCTGACAGGCCAAATGGACCACACAGTCACAAGGCATTGGCCACCACGACACCAGCCATAACAAGCACGGCCACCGGGAACATACTAAGCCGCCCTGATTGCAGTCGGGCCGGGCAGGGCTGTTTGGGGGAGGGGTGTTTGGGGCTGTTTGGGCAGGGCAGTTGGGCACACGTGACCCGCGTCCCGTGCGCACATCATGGCACATCTCCCGCGCGCCGCGCCTACCTGGCCACCAATGCCGCTCGACATCCTCTCCAGCGTGTACTTCGACGGCCCGCAGGTCATCCCCGGCTGGGACCGCCTCAAGGTGTACGTGCCCGCGGTGGCCACGCTCGCCGCGGTCAAGTGGTACTGCGGCGGCGCGTCCAACAAGTGGCAGCGCGAGTTGCACGGGCGCGTGTTCATCGTCACCGGCGGCACCGCGGGCTTGGGCGCCATGGTCACGTACGAGTTGGCGCTGAAGGGCGCGCAGGTGATCGTGCTCTGCCGCTCCACCAGCGACCCGTTCACCGTGGACTTCATCGACGACATGCGCGAGAAGACCAACAACTTCATGATCTACGCGGAGCAGTGCGACTTGCTGCTGCTCCACTCGGTGCGCGTGTTCGCCACCACGTGGTTGGACAACCAGCCGCCGCGGCGCCTCGACGGCGTGGTGTGCTGCGCGTCCGAGGCCATGCCGCGCGGCAAGCCCCGCCAGGTGTCGGTGGACGGCGTGGAGTTGCAGATGGCCACCAACTACTTGGCGCACTACCACCTCCTCACGTTGCTCAAGCCGTCGCTCCACGTGCAGCCCGCGGACCGCGACATCCGCGTGGTTGTGGCGACGTGCTCGTCGCAGGCGTTGGCGGACGTGGTGCCCGCGGACCTCCTCTGGGAGACGCGCCCGTACCCGGCGGCCAAGCCGTGGGCGGTGTACGGCACGTCCAAGCTCATGTTGGGCATGTTTGCGCGGCTGTTCCAGCGCAGCCTCAACGCGTACGAGCGCCCGGACAAGGCGCCGTGCAACATCCGCGTGAGCGTGGTCAACCCGGGCCTCATGCGCACGCCGTCCACGCGGCGCTTCCTCTCCATGGGCACCGTGTGGGGCTTGCTCGTGTACCTCGTGCTCTTCCCCGTGTGGTTCATCTTGCTCAAGGACGCACACCAGGGCGCGCAGTCGGTGTTGTTTGCCATCCTAGCGCCGGTGCTCGGCGCCCAGGACGGCGGCAACCTCATCCAGGAGTGCCGCATCGTCACCAAGTCCCGCAAGGAGTACTACGACTACGACTTGCAGGACGCCGTGTACGCCAGCACCGCCGAGCACATCGAGCGCTTGGAGAAGCTGTCGGCCGTGGAGCGCAAGAAGCGCGAGAAGGCGCTCGGCCTCGACAAGGACAAGAAGAAGCAGGCCGACGCGCGCAAGGCCGACCTCCACGAGAAGCCCCGCGACGCCGACGAGTTGGACTACAAGCTCAGCATGATGAAGAAGTCCATGGGCTTGCCCATGGGCGCCCCCGACAAGCCCGCGGCGCCGGCCCCGAAGAAGGGCCGGGCCCGCAAGGGCAAAAAGTAGGTAGCAATACAGCGCTGTCACTCACCTCATCTCTCTCCCTCACTTGGCCATCCTATCTATTCTCTACCATGCTCTCATGCTCTCATGCTCTCTCTCCACCATGCGTCCCCGCCGCACCGTCCTAGCGGCTCCTATGCGCAGGCGCCGGAACAACTGCCCTCCGTCCGATCCGCCCCCACGCCGCCCACAAGCCGTCCCAGCCCGCCGCACCGGCCCGTCCGACTCCAGCGGCCCCAACGGCCCCAGCCCGCGCCCAGCGACCGGCGCACCGGCCCCCGGGACCCCGTCCCTATTTTCGCTCGCCAAGCACCGTGCGCACCAATTAAAGCCTCTACTGATAACCAACGACGCACGCCTATCTCCAACACCGGTCACGTGCCGCGCTGTCCTCGCTCACCGCCAACCGAACCCAGATCCCCGTCCTCTCGTCTAGCGCCGGGCGTCCAGCTTTCCTCCCAGCTTCCCTCCGCTTCGCCCGTCAAGGCTCTCTGCCGGTGCACCACCCTCCCGCTCCCAAGCTCCGTCCCCCGGACCTTGTTTCTGGCCCTGCTCCCACTCCGTGAGAACCCACAGCAACCATTCCGCTTTATCCGCCGTTCCACCTCAAGAACCCCGGAACCATGGACTCGCGCTTATCGCCGCCCGCAACGCCCGCGGCCGGGCTGACGGCGCCGAAGAGCCTGTCGCGCCAGCCGGTCAGTTCCTTGACCAAGCTCTTGAGCGAGAACAACTCGCTGGTGTCCTCCAAAAACGCCTCGCTGTCGTCGTTGGACAAGCTCGCGGCCGCCGCCTCCACCGCCACCCTGGCCCTCCCGGGCTCCGCGCTGCCCGCGGACCGCAAAACCCCGGCCGCGGCCGGCCCTCCTGGCGCCGCCCAGCCGCCCTCCGCCTTGGAGCACAACGGCAGCCTGGAGACCCAGCCCACGCTCGGCCTGCGCGACGCCGACGCCGCCTCGTCGCCCGTGGCCATCGCCATCGACACCAGCGCCAAGCCGCCGGCCATCGCCGCCATCCCAGGCAGCCTATCGCCGCAGCAGAAGGCGCCGGTGGTGGTGTCGGGCGGGTTCGACTCCTCGCCGAACGACGCCGGCGTGCGCCCGTTCGACGAGTCCTACCACCCCGTGCGGGCCGTCCCCGTGCGGGCCGGCAGCTCCGTGGGCACCAGCCCGCGCATGAACCGCACCAACTCCGTGTCGCATACGTCCTTCATGTCCATTGGCGGCTACGGCTCCGAGAGCTTGTCTTCTTCAATTCCTTACGGCGTGCCCGGCGGCAGGGGCTCCGGCTCCGCCGGCAAGCAGCCCGCGTCGCTCAACTCCAACTTGCCGCCGTCCTTGCAGATGTCCGGCGCGTCCGCAGACCACGTGCCCAACTTGCCCAACGGCCAGCCCATCTCCTCGGTGCACTTCCAGTCGCCGAGCGTCAACTCGCTGTCCATCGAGCCGCGGTTTGTGATCTCGAAGCAGCGCGTGGCCCAGGCCCAGGCCCAGGCCAGCTCGCTCCTGTCCAACCGCCTGGGGTCCCACTCCAGTCTCTCGTTTCTATTCAATTCCAAAAAGCTGTCCAAACAGAACAGCTCCTCCACCGACTTGGGCTCCTTCTACAACAACGCGCAGCCCGACAACTTCCACTTTGGCACCTCCCCCTCCTCCACCTCGCTGGCGGAGTCCTCGTCTGCGGTGCCTGTGGTGTCCAGACACAACTCCATGGCCAACTTGAAGCGCTTCTTCAAGAAGTCCGGCACTTCTCCGTCGCAGTCCATCCCCGTCAGCAACCTATCGTCGTCCTTGCGCTCGAACCACGCGCACTCCTCGAGCGCCACGCCCATCTCGAGCTCGCTTGCGAACGGCTCGTTCACTGCGCTGTCCTTGAACCCGACCGCGTCCGAGAACTCGTTCTCCCAGTCGCCAGTGGGCTCCTTCGGGCGCGGCTCTGTGTCCATCAGCAGAACGCCTTCGTTGATGCGCGGCCAAGACCGCAGGGCTTCCGTTCTGGGCATGATAAACCAGCAGCCCTTGCCCTTCTCCAAGCGCTACAGCAAGTTTGGTGACAGTCTCGGCGCGGGTGCCGGTGGTGCCGTCAAGCTCGTGACGAGGTTGTCCGACAAGAAGGTTTTTGCCGTCAAGGAGTTCCGGGCCAAGTACCAGAACGAGAGCAAGAGGGACTACGCCAAGAAAATCACTAGTGAGTATTGCATTGGTTCCACCTTGAAGCACCCCAACATTATAGAGACGGTGGAGATCTGCTACGAGAACGAGCGGATCTTGCAGGTGATGGAGTATTGCGACTACGACTTGTTTGCGATTGTCATGTCCAACCAAATGTCGCGTGAGGAGATCGACTGCTGCTTCAAGCAGATTCTCTCTGGTATCAACTACTTCCACTCGATGGGCTTGGCCCACCGCGACTTGAAGTTGGACAACTGCGTGGTGGACGCGCGGGGAATCGTCAAGATCATCGACTTTGGCTCCGCTGTTGTGTTCTCGTACCCGTTCACAAAGACCTTAATCGAGGCCCTGGGCATCGTGGGCTCTGACCCATACTTGGCGCCGGAGGTGTGTGTTTTCCAGAAGTACGACCCCCGGCCAGTCGATGTGTGGTCCGTGGCCATAATCTACTGCTGCATGATGCTCAAAAAGTTCCCCTGGAAGGTGCCCAAGTTGACGGACAGCAGCTTCAAGTTGTTTGCTACGCGCGGAGAGAACAGTCAGTTAAGCGAGATGCTTCTCAAGAAGCCGGAGCACAAAGAGGGGCTCAACGGCATGGACGACATCGCCGAGGCCGTCGAAGAAGCCGCCAGCGAGCCAGCAGACGAGGCCAAGAGCGGCAGCGCACACACCTCGAACGAAACAGGCGCGGGCCGTTTGCTCTTGGCGTTGCCCGACGACTGCCGGCCATTGATTGGACGGATGGTGGAGTTGGCCCCCGCGTGCCGTATCTCGGTGGAGGACTGCTTTAAGGACCCCTGGTTGAAGAGCGTCAACATGTGCTCGGTGGAAGAGCGCATCAACACCGACGGCACGTTCAACTACCAGGTGTTCAAGGCGCCGGACCACGAGCACACCACCGTGGACCAGTCCAAGGCGCACATTGCGGCCTTTGACAAAAAGAAAAAGTGAACACGCATGAACAAAGCATCTAGCAATAAACACTATAGACCTCAGATAGTATCGTGTATGTATTATGTACAAGAGGAGGGCAGCCTACGGCGTCACCAGCACGCCCACGGCCTTCGCCGTCAGCACCACGGCGCCGCAGATGGCCTTCAAGTCGACGTTCTTGTGTCTGTCGTCGGTTTTCTTGATCTTGGCGATCTCGTAGACGTGCTTCAAGGAAATGTTTCCCACTATGTTCTTGGTGGGCTTGTCGCTGCCCTTGGACACGCCTGCGGCCTTTAGAATGAGCCACGACGTGGGCGGCGACTTCATCTCGAACGTGAACGACCGGTCGGGCTTCACGGTCAACAAGACCGGGATGGGCACGCCGGGCTGGTAGTGGGCTGTTCTGGCGTTGAACTCCTTGCAGAAGTCGATGGCCTTGACACCCTTGGACCCCAAGGCGGGACCCACAGGAGGCGCGGGGGCGGCCTGGCCCGCTCCGACGATCAACTTGACCAAGGTGTTCTTGGCGGACATGTGGAGGTTGAGCGCTGGAGAAGACGGCGGAAAATGTGAAGAGTACCCGTACACCCGTGCCTCCGGCGATGGGTCTGGTGCAAGGCCGCCGGTAGCTTGGCCTGTTTTGGGCCTGGTGCTGAACGGCTGGGCTTCCCTGGCGTCTCTGCTTCTCGTTCTTGTTGCTGTTTTTTATTTGCACTGTATTGCTTTTGGTTTGTTAATTGTGGGATATTGCCAGAGGTGAGAAAAGTTGCGAAAGCTCAGACAGCCTCATGCTGGCAGCATTCCACGCCTACATTAGCAGCCAGTAAAACAACCGTTGGACCGGTACAGGCCCTATCTGTGGATCTGAAACTACAGTCAGAGTTGATTTGTTGCAGCCGTGCTCTCTGCCCCACATCACCCCACCGACGCCTCAAGTTTGTGGGCCAGCGTCTCTCGTTCTTTCCTAATCTGTTCTCGGTTCCCACTCTACGGCCGGCCGTTCCTGCCTTTTCTTTTTTAGTCCTGCTTTTTTTTTCCTTTTTTTCCTTTTTCCTTTGACTAATCTGTTTCGCTTCGTCTCTCGACGCAGGGTCACTCACGATTCCCATTGTGCGGTCCCAAAACGGCAATAGTCTGAAGCAGCACTATCGCAGCCATTAGTTTCAGCACCGCATCACAGGCAAAATCGTCTCTCGCCAAACGCTATAAAGCTGAGTCGATTTTTCCTGACTTGTTCTTTCTTCTCATCATCAAACATCTCAAAAACAACATGGCTGCCCCAAAGAACTCTAACTCTACTACCTCCGCACCAAAGGACAACTTCTTGAAACCCGCCCCCAAGGGCCACGGCTGGACCCCCACCTGTGTCATTGCCTAGGCAACCAGGAGAGATAGTTGAATAAAAGAAAAGATAAAAAAATCAAAAGTCGAAGAAAATAAAAAAAAATTAAAAAAATAAAAACATTTAGGCGTTTTACATAGCAACAATACACGCCTATCTACAACCAAGCGCGTAGAAACACAGCCAGCGACGTCGGCCCGATGCAAACAATGGGGCAGTCGAAATCAATAGGGCAGTCCAAACCAATGGGGCAGTCCAAATCAATGGGGCAGTCCCATAGACTTGGAACGTTAGTGTAGAAGGTTCATGAATTTCTCGTTTATTTTTGCACAATTGCTTTGATATAAATAAACCTATGCTAAGTCCTCTTCAAAAAACCGCAGCCGCGAATTGTTACTGTTGTTCGCGTGGTTCCACAAGGGGTTGGGCTGCTCCTGGAACAAGAAGTCGTCTTCCGTTCCGTAGTCCGACGACTTGTCGCTCGAGAACATCGTCGCTTCCTTCTCGTCGTGAGCAGGGTATGGGGTATCACGGTCGTAGCCGTGGCTACCATCACTTCCGGAGCTGTCGCGGTAGTTCTCTTGCCCATATGGCTCTTGCTCATGCATGGTTCCCATAGTAGGCACAACCATCGAGTTGTAACGCGAATGGCCCTGCGCTGGAGTATCCGACGCAGAGTTGAATCCCATGGAGTTGGGCCCTGTGTTTGTGTTGCTGTTTGTCGACCGGAAAACGGAGTCCAAGTTGTTGCTGTTGGTAACGCCTCGGTACTCAAAGTCGTCGTTGGGGTCACGGGCGGCTTTTGAGCCTCCTGTGCCAGAAACAAACGTGGACTTGGCGTTAACCTGGTGCTCCAAGTCGTTGTAGCCCATGACGCCTCCACTGTTGGCAGAACCCTTGGCGCCGAAAATCTTCTTGAAGCCGAAGCCCTGCTTGCTGTCAGACTCCGAGCTTTGGTCTGCAAAGTCCGGCAGCTGGTTGGGCACGGTCTTGGTACGACGTTTGAGGTAGAAGAGCAATGCCAAGCCTCCGAGCAAGATCAGTCCACCGACTGCGCCCACGACACCGCCAATGATCTTGCCATTCCGTGCAGAGACACTCGAACCGCCAGACCCAGAGTCATGTGAACTGGCTGCAGTAGGGACTGTCACATGCGTGGTGATTGTAGTGTCTGGGAGAACACTAAGGGTGGACACGCTGTAGTCGGATGAAGACGATGAGGCTGCTGTTGGGGCCAGGGTAATCGATATTTGCGAGCTGGAGCTTGTTGTTGGGGGTTGCAGGCTGGATGCGCTGCTGGAAGTCTCGGATGTAGAGCTCTGAGATGAGGACAGCGATGGCGAAGGTGTCGATGACAGCTCTTTACTTGACGAAGATTCCGTAGTGGTGGCGGAGCTGCTTGCCCAAGACCAAGGGGTGCTCAGAGAAGATGCAGAAGATGACGAAGACGACGACTGGGACGAAGATGACGATGACGACGACGATGACAGGCTCGAGCTCGATGAGGAGGATGAGCTCGACGAGCTGGATGAACTGGACGAGCTAGACGAGCTGGAGGAGCTGGAGGAGCTAGACGACAGTAGTGAGCTCGACGAGGAGCTCGACGACAGGGACAGGCTAGACAGCGAGGACGACGACGACGAGCTGGAGGATGATGAGGACGAGCTGGAGGACGACAGCGAGCTCAGCAGGGAGGACGAACTCGAGCTGGACGAGGACGACAGGGATGATGAAGATGATGAAGATGAAGATGAGGACAGCGAGGACGACGAAGAGGACGACGACAGGGTCAGGGACTCAAGCGACGAACTCGACGGAGTCGATGTGTCTGTTGTTGTGGGTGAGGCCGACATGGACGAAGACTGGTCGAACGAAGACTCGGACGAGCTGGATGATGTGTCGGACACAGAAGAAAACGAAGACTGGGACGAGGACGTCCGCAGCTGCAGTGAAGTCGGCGAGGACAGGACGGAGCTATCTGAAACGGACGGTGTTGTAGAGGCCAGCGCAGAATCCGAAGAGAGCAGTGAGGATGGGCCGGGACTCGAAGATGAACTGGAGCTTTCGCTTGTACTCGTGCGGGAACTTAGACTTGAGTCGGAGTCGGCACCTAGGTCGGAAGTGCTCGGTGAGACGGAAGAAAACGAGGAACTAGAAGCCTTGGAGTTCACCGACGAAGGAGAAGTCGAGGTGGAGCTAAAAGTAGGCACAGCAGTCTCTTGACTCATCTACGAAGGCATGCGGATCTCAGAAGGCAGAGCGTGCAGGCCCAGGGAAAATTCGACGATGAGGCAACGAAAAAAGACCGAGAGTGCCAAAACGAAAGGAGACGTCTTGCGAAGAGAGATAGCGGTTGAATTTATCCTTTTAGTTTCTACGATGGTGTCACAAGACGGGGCTTTCGAAGCACGCAAGGGGACGACATGGCAGAGACGTAAGTCTCATGGCAACCACCAAGGACGTCTTCGTACAAGAGGAGGCTTTGGCCAAAAATAGAGAAAGGTGGTGCTTTGCAAAGACGCACCATGCAACAAGGGGCTGTATATGCCAGACGTCGTTTTCAATCAGGTCGCAGGGGAAGGGGGGGAGCGGCAATTACAGCGCTGAGCTGTATATGACGCCGAACATGTGTGGAAGACTTGCGTGCTATGCCCTGAGTATTTACGCTTTTTCTTGGTTGTTGTTATGGAGCCTGGAGCGAGCCCCAAGCAGCGCATCGTTGCACGGTGCTGATACCACGGGGCTCGAACAATTGCCGCACCTCCTTAATTTTTCTCATGTGCACCGCATGTGCTTCGCCTGGCCGTTGTCGTTGCGGTGTAACAGCGCTTCGCGGCAGCTCCAAGAGTTCTGTTTCATTTGGTTGCAAAGTACGACGTGTGGGTAGTTGTATCCTGTGCGCTGCGTATTCTGCGCGCATTTCGTTTTCTGTGAGCATGCAATCAATCTAGTTGATATTACCCAACGTGCGTTTACGGATCAACTGATAATTACCAGTAACCCTTCGTGCTCCGATGACTGTGTTGCTGCAGTCTTGTTACTACCACTTTACCACGGGCCCGGTGCTGGTGCTCTGTGCTCCCGGCAAGGTGAAACAGATTCCCAGCAGGGGCTTCCTGGGCCGCACGCATGCATGGACTGCAAAGCAGACGTACAACGTTGCTGCGCGCTACGCCCAGAGCCGGCCCCAGCCTGAGACCCGAGTTCTCAACGCTAGCGTAGCCTCCGGCCACAAGCCCTGTTCTTATATCACAGTATCCCTGCTGGTGGCTTGACAAGACAAGGGGCATCTACTCGATGGCTGGCACGATGCAGGGTAACCCATTCCCGCCGTGCTTGTTCATTTTCGCAGTCGAACGTTTGCTACATGCACCTCACCGTCTACAGCCGGCTACAGGCACAATGCCAGAGCTGGCCCGTGGAAAAGGTGGTGCCGACGCATGGAAGTTAGCAATCGACTGAATCAAGCCTCAGTGCTTTTCGCTGGGCTGCTAGATTAGCCGAGATCCGCATTACCCGGTCTTCCTGGCGACTGCCGCCCTTGGCAACAAGGCTATGGCGTGACAAAGTAAACAATATGAATAGCATGACATCCCAGCGGGCACAGCCAGGGCGTACTGGCTCCTCTTGTGCAAGCACAGAAGCTTCTGGCCCAAAACAGCTTGCCTGAAACACACGCAAGGGCTCTGCGAAGCGAGAACCTTAAATCTAGTATTTACCCACTTTGGTCCGATGGAGCTAAAGCAGGCGAATCATCGCTGCGCTAGATCGTTTAGGCTCTCGGTCCAAGCGAAATCTGGCTTTTCATCGCACGAAATCTTGGCGGGCGCCACAAGAAGATTTAAGAAACCCAAGCGCATGGATCATGCACCCAACACGGATAAGAACAAGTAAACTACGCGCAATAGCCTTTTTTGGTTTATGAAATAGCCTGACACAGTCCAAGAACGAGGATGGCCCTCATGTCATCTCCATAACCTTAGCGCCTAGTTCAGAATAGTCGATGACGCTTGTTGCGAGTTTTGACTTGGGTTTGTTAGGCCGGTGATGGGGCGTATGTAGAAGACCATTGGGTAGTAGTTCTAGGTGAGCCTAAGCCACAGGCTTCAGGTTGTCGGACAAGCAAATAGCCGTGTGGTGGTACGCCTCACTTCAATGGCCCCTGGTGGCAGAGTATCATGGAAAGAATAGCGCTCTATGCGAGCTGACAGATCCAGCAGACACATGCTTTTTGCCTCGAGTTGTGGGGTTCTACGGGTCCAGGTGTTCCAGACGCTTACATTGGACTAGGTTTCTAGTTGGCATATTTAGACCGGGCCCTCAACTTGGGGCCATTGAGCAAGAAGAACACGGGAATCGAGATCATAATCATCATGGCGAAAGCCAAGATCATGGTTCCCCAGGCGACGGGGTACTTGGTGGTGCTGAGGTTCTTAAACAACGCTCTGCCGAAAAGAGGAAAGATGGCGCCCATGGTGGCACGGAAAAATGCATTGCTAGCAAACACGGAGGCCAAGAAGCGGTAGAAGGACATACCGAGGTAGTTGAGCAACGACTGAAAGACAAAGAAGAGCCCAATGCCAAACACCGCCGCACCGACCATTGGGGCAATCCAGTGGACAGATGCAGTGGCGGTCCATGCAACAATTACCAACCCCACAGGCTGTGCAACGCTACCCACGATGCACAAAGGCAAGCACACCTCCGGTGCCACGCATTCTCCTGCCTCCATCTTTTTCGTGAACGTGTGGTAGAGGATGGGGTTATAGATGGCAATGGCAATCATTATACCAATAATGAGGCTGAGGTAACTTGCGCCCATGGAAATTAAGGTGAAGTGGTACGTCTCATAGAAGATGATTGGGAACCCTTCGAACCACAAGTAAAGAATTGCGTACATGAGTCCCAAATAGACGTTGATCAACATGACCACCGGCTCAAACACCATGATCTCAAAGGGACGCCACAAAGTTTCCACCACCACTTGCTTTGGCGTCATGCTCGCAAGTTCCAAATGGCCCTCGCTGGTGATGTTCACGTTTCCCGTTAGCCTCCGCAACCGCTCGGCTTTTCGGTACAAGATGGTTTTTCCGTACGTTTCCGGAAGAAGGAAACTCAAAAGGAATAGCAAGGAGCCCGCCGTGACGAGAATGAACCAAAACGCCCAGTGGTAGCCTCCGTGCGTCACCAACGCCGCGCCCACCAAAGGACCAAGAGTCGGTGCACAGTATGCGCCAGCGCCCCAGCCAGCGATCGACACGGGCATCCAGGCCACCGGGGTGACGTCGCCAATACTGGCGCCGCCGGTCGCCAAGCAAGGACTGGCGAAGAACCCAGAGAGCAGCCGCAAGACTGTGAGCGACGCGATGTCCGTCGCCAACGAAATGGGAATCTGCAACACCACAAAGACGGACAACGTCACTATATAAATGGACGTTCTTCCGTAGCTAGGATTCTCCGATAGCGGGGACCAGACCAAGGGGCCTATGCCGTAGCCAATGACGAACATGGTCAACGGCAACGTGGCCTTGAGCCTTGTGGTGTGCATCTGCTCGATGATTTCGTCCACTCCCGGGGTGTAAATGGCGGATGCCATGTACACAATGGCGGTCAAGAGACCGATCAAAAAGACAAAAAAGCACCGGTACCAGAGCGGCCAATTGTACGGGTTTTCCGGGTCGTCGTCGCCGTCCCACGATACAAGGATGTTGGTGTCCTGCTCGCTCGCACTCTCTCCAGCACTAATTGGGCCCAGCAAAGCCACACGTCCGGGGACCCTGTCGTATTTTTGTGGAAGAACGTACGACGGAGACTCCTCTTTGTATCTGAAAAGCCTTCTTCCGCTGAGGCGGTAGGCAACACTGCCTACAAAGGAGCCTCTCAAGAGCCGGTAGTATAGCGGTTGGTCGACAGGCATTGAGCTGGTCCGCAGTCTTAAATTCTGCACTAGTCCAGCGCCCGAGCCCTACATTTATATTTACTGCTCGTGAGCAGAAAGCCTGGTGGAGAAACCACGGCTGGTTTTTGCCGTCACGGCCATATCTGCCTGCACATTTGAAATGGCTGCGGAAATACTCTTTTCCGAAGACGCTACCCCGCGTGACATCAGCACCTACAGCCGCTCCCATGACGCTACGCCGTGTGACATTGACTACCGATGGTGTTTCGTTGTATATCAATAGCGGGCCCTCGGTGGCAAATTATGAGCCCAAGTGGAGCAAGCCTGTGCCGAACCTCTTGGACCTGGCCTGTTGGGCTCACGCCGTACAAAGTGGTGCTAGGCACCGTGTGAGTATCAAACGTAGCGACCAAGCGACTCCACCGTTGCCGTGCTTTTTTATGTTTTTTGCATAAAGCCTCTATCTACAACGGCGGCCTATGCTTCTACTTGGCACACCATCGACCGCGCGGCGTTGTGATGCTGCGGATGCTTTGTTGCTATTTGATTTTCGTCGGTACCGTCGTGATCGGCGGCCGCAGCCGCCATTGCAATGAAACCCCCTCGTCTATCCTTGGTCTGTCCGTTCTCCCCTCGTTTCTCGTATAGTTCATGTCTCAGAATGAGCCCGTCTCCACCGCCTGGAAGCCCTTCCCGCTCACCACGCCCATCCAGTCGCCCGCGTCGCGGCGCCAGCACACGCGGTTGACCTCGAGCTCCTCCAGAAACGCCAACACCGGCATGTCCTGCACGGCCTGGCCCTCGCTGTTCTGCCGAAGGCCGCGGCCGTCGTTGCAGTCCCACACCAACGCCTGGCAGTCGTCGCCGCCCGTGGCGAGGATGTTGGCCAGCGGGTGCCACTCGATCAGGTTGATGGCGCCCTGGCTGAGCCCGCCAAACAGCCCGTCGACCGTGATCACAGGCACGCCCGGCATGCGCATGTCAATGATGAGCACCTGGTTCAGGTTCACGCCGACCGTGGCCAAGTAGTGCTGGTCGATGTTCGACGTCAGGAGCTTGAGGAGCGCCTGCGGGTTGTAGCGGCCCTGCGGGCTCACGCGCGGCTCCACAGGCAGAAGGTGCGTCGGCTCGTATATGATGGTGGAGTGCTCGAGCGAGCGGAGGTCGAACACGCGCATGGAGCCGTCGTTCGACACGCTCGCAAACACGTCGGTGCTCATGTGGAGGAACTTGACGTCGAACACCTCCGAGTCGTGCGCAATGAGCTGCGTCTTCACCTGCGCCGTGTCCTTGTTGTTGCCCGCGGGCCGCGACCGGTTCAAGTCCCACACCGTGCACGTGGTGTCCACCGACAGCGTGATGATGATGGACGGGTCCGTGCGGTTCCAGTCGAACGACGTCACCGGCGGAAACGAGTTGATGTCGTGCGCCAGCGTGCCGCTGCCCGCGTGCGCCGTGGAGTTGTTGGCCAACACGTGCGTCTGCACCAACACCGGCCCCGCCAGGTAGTCCAGCCCCACCTTGTAGAGGCGCAACACCTCCGACGACGCCGCCACGCGCTCCGCGCCGTGCGGCTCCCACTTCAAGTTGGTCACCGGGTAGTCCACGAGCGCCTCGGCCGCCACCGAGAAGTCGTAGCCCCGCGCCGCGTCCGCGGCGTCCGGGCCCGCTCCGCCGGCGTCGGCGCGGCTGCTCGCGGCCTCCGCGTATTCGCTGTCCTGATCCGCCGTGGAGATCTGGGCGCCCCGCACGATCTGGATCTTGTTGTGGAACCCCTCCCGGAACGAGCTGAGCGCCACATAGTCGCCGCCGGCGCCGGACACCCAGTCCGCGCAGTAGAGCGGGTGCTGCGACCCGAAGTACGAGGTGCGGATCAGCGGCTGCTCCGTGGCAAAGTACGGCTCTTGCCCGGCCAAGTACCCGTTGGACGAGGCGGCGGCCTTGGGCGCAGGGAACCGCAGGCCCAGCGGCAGGCGCTGCTGCGGCAGTAGCTGCGCCATGGGCGGCTGTGAGATCCCCGAAAGCGACGACCGCTTGTTGCGTAGGTTGTGCCACTCCATTGCGGGTTTGATCGGACCGTCGCTGGTGGTGAGCTTGGAGTTGCAAGGCACACCGGAGGTCTGGGTGTGTCCCTGCAGCCTTCACTTCGCAGTCGGAACCGTAAGAGCGGGCTATGTACAGGGTGCGGGCAAGCCACGCTTGGCCGCAAATTCTCGCTTCCTGGCTGTCTTCTTTTTCTATATGGACATCCTCGTGCTCTACTTTCTCCTCTAGTTCTCTGCGAGCTCCTCCACGGAGGGGCACGTGCAGATCAAGTTGCGGTCGCCGTGCGCGTCGTCCACACGGGCAACCGTGGGCCAGCACTTGCTGGTCTTCAACTGCTCGAGTGGGTAGGCCGCCTGCTCTCTGGTGTAGCCGCGGGTCTCCCACTCCTCCTGGGGCGTGGAAATGATGTCTTCGAGCGAGTGGGGCGCGTTCTTCAACACGTTGCCCAATCCCTCCTTGTTGGCGTAAGCCTCGATCTCAGCGCGGATCGACAACATGGACTCCACGAAGCGGTCCAACTCCTCGAGGTTCTCCGACTCGGTTGGCTCGATCATCAACGTGCCCGCCACAGGGAACGACATGGTGGGTGCGTGGAAGCCGTAGTCCTGCAATCTCTTGGCCACGTCAATGGCCTCGATACCAATGGCCTTGAACTCCCTGAGGTCGATGATGAACTCGTGTCCGCAGTGCTTCACGCCTTCCTCCTTGGTGGCGGAGTGGTCAACAAACAAAATCTTGTATGCATTCTGCAACCGGTTCAACATGTAGTTGGCGTTCAAGATGGCAAGACTGGATGCGTAAGGCAATGCCCTGGCTCCGAGCATCTTGATGTACGAGTACGACACGGGAATCACAGCTGCCGAACCGAACGGAGCAGAGTTCACAGCGCGAATAGACTCCGACGTCGCATGCGTGGTGTCGACAAAGGTGTGTGCTGGCAAGTAGGGCACCAAGCGCTCGGCAACACAAACTGGGCCTTGTCCTGGGCCACCTCCACCGTGCGACAATGCAAATGTCTTGTGGATGTTGAGGTGGCACACGTCAGCGCCCAAGTCGCCAGGAGAGGTGAGGCCAACTTGAGCGTTCATGTTGGCGCCGTCCAAGTACACGAGACCACCATTCTTGTGGACAATATCAATGGACTCCCGCACGCCTGGCTCAAACAAACCGTAAGTGGATGGGTAAGTAAGCATGATCGCACACAAGTTGTCCTTGTACTGCTCTGCCTTCTTCCTCAACTCCTCGACGTCAATCAGTCCGTTGTCCAAGCACTTCACCAGGATCACTTTGAGGCCGCTCATGGCTGCAGAGGCTGGGTTGGTTCCGTGTGCAGACACAGGAATCAAGCAGATGTTGCGCTTCTCGTACTCTCCGCGTGCCTTGAAGTATTGGCGGATCAACGTCAAACCCGTGTACTCACCTTGAGCACCAGAGTTGGGCATGAGCGTGGTGGCAGCAAAGCCGGTGATGTCGTTCAAGTCCTTTTCGAAACCTGCGATTAACTCCTTGTAGCCCTGAGTCTGGTCAGAAGGAGCGAATGGGTGGATCTGGGCAAAGCCGGGCAAGGACAAGGATTGCATCTCGACAGTTGCATTCAATTTCATCGTACAAGATCCCAATGGAATCATCGAGTTGGCCAAAGACAAGTCTTTGCTTTGGAGCAAGTGCAAGTATCTCAACATCGAAGTCTCGGAGTGGTGCGAGTTGAATACCTCATGGGTGAGAATCTCGGAGGACCTGCGCCACTCGGCAGGGAACTCGGGCAAGCTGGCGGGCAACAGAGCAGAGCTGCCTGTGAACACGGAGATCAAGCCTTCTAAGTCGGCTTGCGAAACAGTCTCGTCGAAGGTGAGCGACACCGTTGTGTCGTTGACCCGGAACAAGTTGATGTTGTGCTCGTTCAAAGCGCGGGCCAAAATCTCGTCCGAGGAAACACCGGACAACTCGATGGTCAATGTGTCAAAAAAGGTGTCGTTGACGACTTTGTGCGAAGACCCGGCCTTGATAGCGTCGCTGAGAGCTTTTGTGTAGCCATAAACTCTTGATGCAATCTTCTTCAATCCCTCCGGGCCGTGGTACACGGCGTACATGGCCGACATGTTGGCAAGCAAGGCTTGTGCCGTACAAATGTTGGAGGTGGCCCTCTCACGCTTGATATGCTGTTCTCTGGTTTGCAAGGCCAAACGCAATGCAGGCTTGCCTAGTCTGTCTTTGGACACACCAACAATTCTGCCGGGCATCTTCCGGGAGAACTTCTCGGTGGTAGCGAAGAAGGCAGCGTGGGGGCCTCCATAGCCGAATGGCACACCAAAACGCTGGGCATTACCCAAGGCGATATCAGCGCCGAACTCGACGGGAGCCTTCAACAACGTCAATGCAAGCAAATCGGTGGCGACAGCAAACAAGCCCTTCAGCTCATGCACAATCTCGCCTACTTTGGTGTAGTCCACAATGCTGCCGTCCGTGGCAGGGTACTGGACCAAAGCACCACACAATTTAGAACTGAGCTTTTTCAATTCCTCAAGGCCCTCCTCTGTGGCCAAAGGAAGAGTCACGACCTCCAAGTTGATGTTGGCGGCACGCGACCTGAGAACCTCGAGAGTCTGGGGGTGGATGTTGGAGTCGGCAACGTACACGTGCTTCTTTGCACGCGAGTTTTGGAAGGACATGGCCATTGCCTCGGCTGCGGCGGTACCCTCGTCCAAAAGCGAGGCGTTTGCCATTGCCAAGCCGGTGAGCGAAGACACCATGGTCTGATAGTTGAGCAACGACTCCAAACGGCCCTGCGAGATCTCTGGCTGGTATGGCGTGTACGACGTGTACCACTCTGGCGACTCAAGCAAGTTGCGCTGGATGACTGGGGGCACGTAAGTGCCCGCGTAGCCCTTTCCAATGAACGACTTTACGATCTTGTTCTTGTTGGCCAAGGCGTGGAGGTGCTCAAGCATGCTCAGCTCGGTGTACCCTTCCTCGGGCTGCACCTTCAAGGCACGCTTGAACAACACCTGCGGAGGAATTGCAGCAGTGAGGAACTCGTCAAGGTCTTTATACCCAACGGTCTTCAACATGTGGGACACATCGTCCGGTGTGGGGCCGAAGTGGCGCCTGGCAAATGTGTCAAGTTTGTCGTAAGAGACGCTTTGGGATGGATCGTACACCTTAGCGTAGTTTGCGCTCAGAGTGTCAGCAGTTGTTGCGTTGGATCTCCGTGCAACCACGCATCTTGTTGTTGCTGATGCAGCTAGAGGCTGCACCGATAAGCGGCATACGCGTGATGGGCGAGCCATCTGCATAGCTGCTGAAACAGGAGGGGCCAAGCGTGACATGAGTGAAACGTGGCACGATATGGATCACAGACTGGTTATAAAAAGAAACAAGTTACTCCCGGCCGAAATTTTTAAGTGGACCCTTCACATGGAACCGATGGGCTTTATCTGGCGATCTGCGGGCCGAGTCACCTCGGGTGCGCAGCGTGTATCCTGACTCCGTCAGGAGCAAGCTGGCCTGCAGGATTGGCTAGATAACCCGGGACGCGAAAATTGCACGGCAACTATCAGCGGCCATACGAACCCGTGGCCTGCCACGCACCGCAGCGCTAGTTCTACAACCATGAATAGATACAAGCTCATGTTTAACATATATATAATATAAAACACAGTTCGCTTACTTCTTAGCAGCCTTCTGAGCAGCCTTGGTGACCTTACCAGCCTTGTCAGACTTGACAACGGACTTGATAACACCAACAGCGACGGTCTGTCTCATGTCTCTGACGGCGAATCTTCCCAAAGGTGGG